>VZTD01002913.1:1019032-1147072 GCA_013397725.1 Rhagologus leucostigma
CCGCCCTTTCTATTTTCATTAAAAATAGCACAAGCTGAGGATGTCTGTGTTTGGCTGGGAATTTGGTGGCCCTCCCTCTCTGGCCTCACATAAATTTGATTTGCCCGCAGCAGATCTGGGACAAATTTTGCTCTGATGCAATACTTCACGCCAGGCAACTGTGTTTATGTCAGATCCCTCCTTACTGCAAGCTGTGAGAATCCAGAACTAAGGCACTGGGCAAGGCAGGTGAGCAAGGGCCGAGGTAGCCCAGGACAGCTCTCAGGCCAAGCACGGGACAGACAGAGACACTCCGGAGCAGTCGCAAGCCGTGCACAGCCACGTTCCCAGGCTCTGGAAAGCAAAACAAACACAGCCCAAATGCTGTGGAACAAACCTGGGCCCGTAAGCCCAGACTGAATGAAACGGAGCTCAGTGCAAACACAGTCCAAAGGCAGTGGAAAGCAAACTTAGGCAAATAAACTCCGGGCTCTGTGAAACAGAGCACAGATAGACACACTCAAAGCACAAGTAGGAAAGCAAACAGAGACAAATATAGTCTAAACTTAATGAAGCAGATGCATGAAACAGTAGCTGTCTCACTCTCCATGCAAAATCTAAGGAACTTACTCCAAAATCACCGAGCTGGAGCAATTGTGGTTCTCTTACAGGCAAGCTACAGTGTTAACCTTCCCTTCTCATATCCTTCATGCCTTCCACTCACATTCAGCTTGGGAGACTTATTCTCCATTCCTCAATGGCCTACAGTAACTGTTGTGGATCAAAAGCTTTTCAATTCTTGCAATCCTTCAGCAAAATGTGAAGACTTTCGGTGTTTCAAGGCAACATTCAAATGGAGCAAGGAGACCTTACTCAAATATATATATATATTTATGTATGGTTTCTTTTTGCACATCTATAATGTAGCTTCAGTGGGAATGAAATAGAGGAAACAGAGATTAGATAGCAATCAACATATATATTTTAAAAAATGAAGAGCAGAGAAAAAGGGAAGCTAAAAGCATGAGAGACATTTCTATACCTGAGAGAAATGTGACAAATATGAAAAAAAAAATTCTGAAGTATTTAAGAATCTGAGAAAGCTTCCAATGGCTAATTTTTTTGAAGAAGATAACATGGTTAGTGATGGAGAGGAGATAAACACTTAGTAGATACAGGAATAAAAAGGGATAAAGTACTTTTTTTGTTCTTGAGGATGACAAAGTACTTCCCAGTCTGATAGTAACTGTAGAGGAGGGTAAAGAACATCAATTACTGATAAGTATTTTAAACTTGGCAGGCCGTAGATTTGGTCCCAAACAGTCCTAAAGACCTGTCTGAAGAAAATCTCTGGCACATTTTTAATGTCTCCTGGAAGACCAGGAAGATTCCCATGAAACACAAGAGCACTATGTTTAAAAAGGGCAGGCAGGATGACACAGGCAGCACCAGGTCAGTGAGGCTGACCTCGGTCGTGGGTGAAAGAATGATTCACTTGCTGCAGGAGTCAACTAAGAGGGAAATAAAGAGAGGACAGAGAATTCTTGTCATTCAATGTGTTTAACAGGAAACAGGTCGTGTCAGACAAATGTGATTTCATTCCCAATGTAGATTGCTGTAATTCTGCAGATGTGATGTACAGTACAACACTGTGGTTAAAAATAGTGCCACATGGTGACAATAAAGTACATGGTAAAAGCATTAAGAATGGGATGAGCGCTTTTTTTTTTTAAATCCATCAGTGGTGAATCACAACTGGCCTGGTGGCATTTCAGGGGATTCCCCCATGACCAAACCTTTTCAGTGTTTTTATCAATGGCTTTAAATAATTTTTAACGTATGTTAAAATGAAAACAAAGCAAATGCAGCCACCTTGTACCTCCGATAAAGGCTAACAGCATAAAATGAAGGTCATTTGTACTGAAAAACTCTAGAGCAAGGGTTAATTGTGGTCCATTTGACCCATTAAAATGTTACATCTCTATGATTCTATAGTAGGCAGAGGTGCAAACCAGTGACCTGGAATATGGAAAGCAGGGAAGAGGAAGAGAATAAGTGGCTGGGACACGAACCCAACTCCTGTTCCTCTCTGAGCCAGCCCTCCCAAGAATCAGAGCCATTGGTAGAACACCTAGAGAGGTCTAACATCCTACCTTGAGGCCCAGTAGTCCTTGCATGGTGGATACAAGTACTGTGCCAGCAAAAACATCCATCGTTTTACACGACACTCAATTACCAGCTTCATCTACCAGCTTATTATGCTTTCAGGAGTCTCCTCCTGTGCTCACTTTGCCAGTTTCCACTGGATTCAGAATGCTTTCGTTGCTCTAAAATAGCAGAGTAAATGCAATCTACCCTAAGGGATCTATTCTGCCTTTCACCTACTAGAACAAAAGAAATGCGAAGCCAAAGCAACTAAAAACCATCAATGTTCCCCAAATAATGATGATGATAATAATAATAACAAATTTTTAGTGCTTTCTATTATTTTCTGTGTTAGCTCGATACCATTTTCCTTATTCCAGGAGGTGTTTGAGCAGAAACTTCAAAGCAAATTTATTTTCTACTTCAACTTTTATTACCTGCAGTCTCCTTCTGAGTGCAGTTTCCTGCCACCCCTTTTATTTTCTTTGCAAGTGCTCTGTTCATATTTTGCACTCAAGTTATGTGGCAAACTGAAAAAAAAATGTTCCAAACTGAAAAAAAAATGTTCCATTCATTTAAAGTTGTAATTATAATGCAATTCGTACATTACTTTATAATGTGATAAACCAGGTCCTCAGCTGATAGAAATTAGGACTCTTGAGCTGTGTCATTTATATGCATTGAAGGATGGACCCATCAATGAAAATTAAAAGGCAGTGCTGCTTGTTTTATATTAATAATCAACTAGCTTTGGTTTTCTCCTAAAATAATCATTAGCTAACACACTATTTTGTTTCCTCTAAATGAGAAAATACAATAGAAAAAGAAATCTGGTAGCTGGTAGCAGAGCTACTAACACAGATATAAAACTCAAGGTCTGTTGACTGAGTATCTTTACATTCACTGATTAATCTCCCCTTTTTCATCTCCCTGCATAAACACAGGATGGCTGAATGATCTAGATAATGGGAAATACGTTTCATAATCATAAAAACTGTGAAAAACATGTTTCTTTTTGTATAATCAGAAAGCCTGGATTTTACTGAAAACAGAGAAAAAGAATTGCTGCCTTCCTTCTTATGGCAAAAGGCATCTTAGACATTAATCTTGGAGTTATGGAAACATCCACGCAATGGATGCATCCGTGAATTTTCTAGGTGTGTTCTTGCCTATGCAGTCAGTTGTCACATACAAACAGTAATCAGCTGAGGCATTTATTGCTCCCAGCCTCGTATTCTCAAAAAACAACCATGAAGGAAAAAATTTCATGGCTTCTCCATGCCCACTTGTCTCACACTTTCTGTATTTGACCACTGATTCATATGTATGAACTATGATGATAAATAATCCTTTTATGGAGATATTGGAGTTTCGTTAGAAAGTTAGAGGAGAATAACTGGAAGAATTACCTCTTACGTGTTACAAACAGATCTCAGGGCTCAAACTTACTAAGCACAAATGCAGAATTTCACAAAAGCAGGTAAAAGATGAGCTCTTTCACGGCCTTTCTTGCTGTGGGGGCCACCTACCAAGTTTTGTGTGTCAGAAAGAAAGTGATAAACTCTTGACTTTTCTATTGAGGCTATTTCATGAGGCCAAAATACAGAGACAGAGTCTTCAGGATTAGGACACTGTCTAAGAGAAAAGTGGCCTATTATTCAGTGAATTCCCATCCAACAACTATTCATTATGAACTGTGGAAACAGTCACCAGTGCAGGAATGCAGGAGCAGGAACCTGTGTCCTCTTGACAGCTGACAACCCAGGGCTTGCTTTCATCATTAGTACGCCTTCTCTTGGCTTACCTAGTCCAGAAAATTCATCGGGCTTTTCTACAGAGCAGAATGGCTTCAACAGAAGGGATAAAAACTGCTCTCTGCTCCAAGTATGGTTTAGTGGTTAGGGGATCCTCAGGGCACTTCGGCCATATGGGCCTGAAACCCAGCCAAGAGAACAGGCAACGGGCTATTCATACTCTGGGGTTGTGAACACGGCATGAAAAGGTTTGGCAGTGCTTTCTTGGCTATACTTTAAAAGAAAGGAATGATCTCCACAATAGTTTCCAAGAAAATGACATAAGTACCTTATTCCCGGAAAGGTTTCAGGGAAATACCTCGCTGCAGCTCCCAGTCAAGCACTTAAAGGCAGGAGAAGGAGCTGCAGAGTTGAAATCATTTCCTACTGACCAGCAAAGGAGTCTCTCTGCTCAGGGATCTCACCACCATGGGGCCCAGGCTGAGGCAGTTCCCTTTCCTCACTCATTTTACAAGGAGCAGGGATGCCTAATTCAGAGTTCTGGATTACACACTCAAAATTAGATGTGTAAAAGCTGCCTAAAGGTAGAATCAAATAAACCAGCAAGCTCTAAAATCTGAAAGAGCTGGCTGTGAGGAGGAAGGCACCCAGATACAAAGGGACCAAACAAGGGACCAGCACCAGCAGAAGTGTAACTGAGTGCACAGTTTGAGATGAGCAAAGGGTGCTGCATTTTGGAGAGCTCAGAAATGCAATGAATGTACACACAGGCAGAAGTGTCAGAGCGAGTCTACGCTCTGTTCCCATGGGGCATATTATCACCATCTGGGAGATGATTGATATTTATTTGTCTAGCTTATGCACACACACAAGCACTGCATTTCGGATGGAGTCTCTCAAGTTAAATAGCAAAAGGAACAATAAGACAACCTGCTGACAACTCCAGCTCAGACTAAAAGAATCAGCCAGGAATCTCACAGCTTAGAAGTAACTCAAAACAGTTATTTCCCCATACATTTTCACTTCAGTGGTAAAATGGTGTGTTTCTCTGTTTATAAACTACTTAACTTGGTAGGGATGTGGTGCACTTTCATTCTGAAGACTCAGAGTACATCAGGCAAACAGAAAGGCTCCATACATTATCCGGAAAAAGGAAGGGTCAGGCTGAGCCCCTGTTTTGACCTTCATATTTTTTGTTCCACTTAAACCAAATGAGTTTGTCCCACAAAATTTTGCAGCAGCTGTGAGGTTCTGCAGTTAGTTTATATAAGCTTTGCTGAGTTTATGCTTGGAGAGTGCTGAGTGGTTAGGGGGATACTGCACACTAAACCCTTGCCTCTTTAGGGAAAAAATGTATTAAGCTGTCATTTTTGTGTGCATAAATAGGAAATGTTGAATCAACTTCTGACTTTCTAGACATCTCATTTGTTTTTCAGCTGTCCTTTCTTTTTTCCTTTTCTTTTTCTTTCCTTTTCTTTTTTTTTTTTTTTTTTTTTTTTTTGTTTTACATTTTTTCTTGGGCCTTTTGGTTTTTTTTTTTTTTTTTTTTTTTTTTTTTTTTTTTTTTTTTTTTTTTTTGGAGGTTCAAGAATTTGCTTGGGAACTTTGGACATTTGCAGGAAGCCACTGAAATGCCGTTCTGCCCATTTACTTGGGAGCACTGTGGGTGGAAGGTACAGATGGCACCCACATGTAAAGAAACTGGGAGACACAAAGTTTTGTGGGAACCTACTCCTCCTCTGCTTGCCAAAAGCACATAAAATGTTACTCATCAGATCTTGAACCGGAATTATTGTATAAAATGATGTCTCCTGCCTGTTAATTTCTGCTTCCAAAAGTCACAAAGCAAGAAACGATAATATCATGTTTTCTAATGCCTTGGTAATGTTTATTTCCACAGCTGCCTTTAGACCTGTCTCAATCCTGAATTCCAGATGCTGACCAGGAGAGACATGTTGGAAAGTACCTGGACTTCTCTAAGAAATCCTAGTCCATCTCCATTAGTAAATACCACTTTTAGACAACAAATTACACTCCAGCAGCTCCAGCATTGACAGAGATGGTGGGATGGGTTCTCTGCTGCCAACCACGCTGAGGAGTCTTTTAAAGCACCACAAATGTCTGCCGAAATCCCACAACCAAAATCAGACACAGAACTCTGTGCATCTCCCTGGTGTGGTGCAAATGACTAAGCAGGGCACAAGGCAATGCAGAGCTGTCTTGGTGGGCAAAATATTCCATTTTATGCTGGTGTAACTGCAGCTTTTTTCAGCTGAGTTGCACTCAAATAAAGCCAGGCTAACATAGTGGTGAGACAGATCCGATACTTCTACTGTGCTTTGAATCTATGATTACAGCCTAAAAGATCCGCTTCAAGTAAAAAAGATGTTCCGATTACATATGTCAGCACAGGAAACCACCATTTTTTTTTTCACATGGGTGGCAATTATTTCATTCTTGGAGGTTGCTGCTATGCACCTATCCAAATGAATATATAACATTTAAATATCAGCAGTGACTCATGGACCACTAACAACTACAGAATCCCAGATGATGAAAAGTTGGAAGCATGTATTTTTACAGATCCTTTTTGTGGTTGGTATCTTTAATAATGCCAAATGATTTACCAGTGTCTCTTAAGAGTAAAACAGTAAAGACTCCCATCTGTTAGAGGGTTGATCCAGCTTGTTCTCAACTTTTTTGAGTCAGTTTATTATCATCTGGGAGTAGTTCTCTGTCTAGTTGTTCTTATTTTCTCTTCTTTTCCTTGTTTTGGGAAGATAGGACCAAAAAAAAGTCATAACTGGAATGGGGGCTAAGTGCTTGTTGATTTTTTTTAATGTAGGAATAGATCTTTCAAGAATGGTTAGGTCCTGAGCAAAGCAAAGGCTACAGACACTTTCTTCTTTTTTTGCTTGATTTTTTTTTTCTTAAAATTTTAACAGCTTGGAAAAACTGGGAAAATAGGAAACCTGTATGTAGAAGATTTAAACTAAATCAGAACCTAGCCTTTATTGCCCAATCATTCACCTTCCATTTTTGTTTTCACAAGGCCATACAATTTTGGTTTTCCAAAGGTACAAAAAAGCAACTTTGCCAAATTCCACCAGGTAGCTCTTTTAGCCTTGGAAAATGGGAAGCCGAGGGCGTTTCCACTTTCTCCACCACCACCAGGCTCTTCCAGGTAGCATTTTGGCCTGGACATGATTCCCACCACCATCAGCAGGTTATTTTTACCTGAGACAAACTGCCCCAGCAGTTTAACCCAACGTCACCAACGTCTGCAATGTTGGGGATTATTTTCACAGGAGCAGATCCGGGTCAGAATGTAGGTAAAGGAGAATGAAGAGATGAAAGAGGTAGGGAAGGCAAATGGGAGGATGTGAAAGAATTTTACGTGGTTGATACAGGGTTCTCAGCAATGAGAAGAAATGGGAGATGAGTCTGGGCAACAGGTTTTTGCACCAAAAAAAAGTAATTTACACAGACTAAGTTTATTGAATTCTTCAATAATAGTTTGGAACAACATGTGTGAGGAATATCTGAATAACCATGTAAGTGTTTCTTAAAAAACTTCAACCTCTTCATTCCTCTACTCCTTATCTCCGAATTTTCATCAGCCGCATCCTTTCTTCACATTCGCCATTTCGAAGTTATAATAGGTTCAGACTAATGTCCTGCCCTGTTAGACGGCTAAATACCCAACTGCAGCAGGCAAAGGTTTCTCTGCCTGAGACTGAAAAGCAAGGCAGGTACATGGATGTCTCAGCCACAGCTCTGGTTCGCAGCCAGCCAGCTGTTTCAACTGACAGAGAACCAAGCCATCACCTCCCAAACCGCAAACATACTACATCTTATTCAGAGTGAAATAAGAGATGTGTTTCCTTTTGACAGTTTGGGCAACAGGTGGGGAAAATTATAGTGTCACTCTAAGCATTTTCTTTTGGGCTGTTGCACAGTGTCTGTGCTCTTGCAGCTTTTGTGAACGCTATCAACATATAATTTATTTTATTAACCATGAAGAACACAAGCTTTACATGCAAAAACAGAAGCCTTGACTTTCGTTGTGTGGAGCAGTTGCATGTGCTATTTTAGTACTGATTCCAGATTTCACCCACTTTCCATTTTCCACTTCCTGGTGCACTTTGGAGATGAAAGACTGAAAGCCACTGCAGAGTCTGTGCCATGGAGAATTTCATGGCCTGGCCTTAATGCAGGTAGGCAGCAGACTGCACCCTGTGCAATCTCCATGTGCAAATGGCATGAATGTCTGTCTTCTTCCAAAGTTTACTTCCTTTCTGTGAAAAAAAAAAATATATATTTATCTCAAAAATCTGCAGCTTGAAGAAAACACCAGAAACCACAAAACTTCTTTGATATGGGCCAGGCAATAGAGGGTAAGAATCTACCCAACAAAGGTGTTCACATGATCAAGTATTTGTTCATTATTAAAATGATGCTGTCTCACTGCTACTGCTCCAGTTCCTTCTGTTCTCATCAAAATCTCACAATGTATTTCCACAGGAAATACACTTCCACTGTGCAAGCACACGGTGTAAAACATCGCTGCTGCACTCCAAACAACCCTTACCTTCAAGATTTGAATCTTTCTTCCTACAGCACTGCTTTTGCTCATCTTCCCAGTGCTCGGCCTGTGCCCTCTTCCCGTCTGCTCCAAGTCTCAATCCTCACCCTTAATTGCTTGGTGCTAAAAAAGCCCCCTCAGTGCCTTGCAGAAGGTGTGTTTGGTAGGCTGCCAGGTCAGCCCTTTACACTGCAGAGACCTTGGGGTTGGGGCCCTATCTCCGTTTATGTTCGTGAATAATCCAACACATGTACAGCACTCCGGGTCTGATCCCGTATATCATAACATCACTGATGTGGGACCAGATGCTATATGAACAAATGGGAATCTGTTGCATTCATGTAGTGCCTTTTTTTTCCAAGTAACTCAAAGCACTTTACAATCTTTAAGCCTCACCACATGCCTGTGGGGTACGGCAGGGTAAGTAGGCCTGTAGCATTCTTTACAGAGCCAAGTACATTTATTCAAATGTAGCTGAATAATAATAATGCAACCATGACCTCCCATGACACTTACGTTCCTCAGGAACAATGAAACTGTCAGCCACAAGGGTGAGACTCATGAGTCTGGGTGACAAAACTTTTTCGGCAGCTGGCCCACGACTGCAGGCCTCACTTCCGTAATAGATTAGGATGACCACGAGCTCCACCGCCCCCCCATGCAAAATGCAAAACTTTGCTTCTTCACATTCGTTTTCCCACCCCATCAACAAATACCAAAACAACCTTGGTGGAGAACAAGAACCCCTCTATGGGGTTTTGTGAGTCATGCTACAGATTCTAATAGACAATTACTGCTCCACTAATAGGTCTGCATGCTTCAGGAATGACCCCATTTCAATAATTTAATTCTTAAATAGCTTCTGGAGATCACTGATTGATTTAAATGAAGCATGATTATATCATAAAATTTGCTTTTACAGAATTACTTTTGCAGGGGTGCAGTGGTGACGAAGAAAGAAATTAACCTCAATTTCATCAAAGTAGGGTTTTCTACACTGTTATGAACCTGTGTATACTGAAAAGTATTATACTATTTTCCAATTCAGTAATTTGTTTCCAGTCCAATAATGAAAGTAGAAGGGACATTTAACAAGGACCATTCTCTTCAGGAAGATGAAAACGAATGAAAACCAATCTGCAGGAAATATTTGGAAGTTAAGACCCCAGACTCCTCCTCTGGGAGTAGTAAGAACTTTGGAAATCTGGGAGTCAGAGGCACAATTATCTATGGAAAAAAAAAAAATCTACGCTCTATTGATTAACCTTGGCACTTCAGACAACAGTGTCACCTCCTGCATTGGAATGGCATGCCACCACGTGACAAACTCCAAACTGGCCATTCCTCAGAGACGGCTGCTAAAATGAAAATTGCATTTTACCGGTGCCTGTGTAACGTGTGGCACTTTGCTTTCCAGCTGGCTTACTGTCTTCCAGAAACAACCCAGGGTGTTAAACTGAGCCAAAAGCGTTACTTTTAGTCACACAAACCTCTTTGTCACCTACTCTGGTTTTGCTAAGATACCATTTTCCCCCCTTGTTTCTCAGCCTCCTTCCTCTTTAGCGGGCGCTCCTCCATCCCCTTATGTTCCCCCTGTGCACAGAGTAAGGCTGGAGTTGCCACAGTCTCCTTAATGTCTAATCCTTTAACACTGGGAGAGCATTGTGTTGCAGCCCTAATGCAAGGATGAATTCTGGAATGTGGAGCCTGGAGAGAGGCTTATAGAATAAGAAAGAAAGAAAAAGGGAAGAGGAAAAAGGAATTGAGAAGAGAAAGAAGTCAAAACCACACATGGGACAGAAGGAAAAAAAGGGGATTAGGTGACAATATCCGACTGCACTGAAGGGTCAGGAGAATTAAGCTTCAGAGCAGCTTGCTCAGTGTGTGCTGGGATAAAAAGACTCTGATATGAATGGAGGTGGTTCAAGTGCAGGCACATTGTGGAATGCAATAGGAGTCTGCTAGGGAACATTTAAGAGAGTTGTGCACCACTTTCATGTAGCAAATAATATATATTGTTTGCTGGGCAAAGATCTGAGCCTCCCTGTCACTTTTACAAGGTTGTTACAGAGGAACGAGAAATACAAGACTGGAATGAAATGGAATAGCATTTCACTAAATGAAATTATAAATCAAATAATCTGAGCATGTGCTCCTAAGATTTATTATTGCATATGATATTTATATTGAATATAAACTTAAAGCAATAGATCCCTGTCCAAAGAAAATCAGGGCATTTGACATCAATGGAGTTAGATCTGCTTTTAACAAATACTTCAGAGCCTGATTTTTAATAGCTAGTTGTACTGCATGTGCAACTGAGTGCATAATCTTTTCATCAGGCCAGCTCTGTGATCTCTCTAAGCAATGTAGGTGCTGTATCTTGAAGGACACTGACTCATTATGATTTTCCTATATGCTGGGAGTCTACACAGCTGAACAGTTTAACTGAAAAAAATTACATATACTTTAAATTCCCATGCAGTTTATTTTCAATTTCCTATTCACTTCTTGCAGACAAAAAACTTGCAGACAGCCTCAAAGTGACAGTATGGTTGCTTTATGAAAACCAGCTCTCTACATCTTCTTACAACACAGGCACTGGGAGTTAACAGAGCTGGAATCTGAGAAAATGCCCTCTTGTCCTTCTGACACGCTTTTTTGCACCAACATGGCTTCCTAATATAAGATGAAATAACAGCCTCATCTCAATCTGGCATGACTACCCGTCTATGAAGCAGAGAGAAAACTGAGAAACATGAGAGATGGAAGAAACAAGTCATGAATAATAAAAGAAAGTGATTTTTAACTATGTAAAGAGAATTCATTCAAGTCAACCATCTGGCACAGGGCACATCCTGCAGAGAGAGCAGCCATGGAAAAATTACAAAGTCAGTTCAGTTAATATTTCCCAAGAAGACACCACAGGAGACAAAGCTAGAGTGCAGTGCCACATCCAAGTGACTGATACTAAAACTATTTGGATATTGGTTATGAAACACACCAGTTCCTAGTGTCCGGTTCCGGCAGGTCCAAAGAACTCAGGTACTTATAAAAAACCCCCGAAATGCCATTTGCTCATTTGTACTACTGTTGCCTTTCCTCGGCTGCAGAGAGCTTTGGTAAAGCTGAAGGTGGCTGTGTATGTGACTTACATGCACTTTGCTTTGTTTTTAAAATAGAACAGAAAACATAACTCATTGCAAAAAACCACCAACCCAACAAAACAAAACAGAACAAAACAAAACAAGAAAACCCAACCCCATAACACTCCACTCCTACACAAAAACTTGCTTGGATTGGAGTGAGTAGGACATGTTTCCTTCCTCTTCCCCAGTGGTAACACCTATGACCTGACCCAGGACTTGACCTGGAAGCTGAGAAAAGAAGAAAAAAGACAGGGCTTTCTGGGTTCATGACAGCATCTTTAGAAAGATCTATGCCTGTGCGTGGGCATTATGGAAGTACAGTGTCATTTATTCCCTGGGGACACAGATGTGAAAACGCTGTTGATGTATATTTTCAACTAATACTTTCCTCTGACAGAGGACAGAAGAATTGTTTCCAGTGAATTCAGCAGCAATATTTTTATTGACTTCAGTGAACCGGAGTTTTACTCCAAGGTTCTAAATATATCACAAGAGTTCACAGCCATATCAGCAATTCCTCCCCCATCATCCATATCCTTAAAAATACATATATGTCCTTTATTTCCTGCATCCTCTGAGTTATCTGGGTTTGTTGTTTGTCCCTTTTCAGTCTAAGCCAGCTGAGAGCCAGGCCCCAGAGCCTCGAAATCAAAACAACAGCAACACATTAAGCAGTCTGCTGTCTGCAGGGTATGTCTGACTAAGCTGGGAGTGATGTAGGAGCTGAAGAATCCACTGCCTCATGCAAGCAGGCACCAAGGCTGGGCAAGCTCTCTCTGCTGCTATGTAATGTGTTCCCCTGCTCTTGCCCTGTGTACGCACACAGACACAGACTATCCTGCCCAAACTGAGCCAAAAGTTCATTGCAAATAACACAAAAAGCCCCAAGAGAAACAAAGTCATTGTTTTGCATGTGTTTTTTAAAAAAAATTTCCTCACAAGCCCCTCCCAAAAAGGTAGCTACCTTAGAGTTGGCTTTTTGCATCACACACTCTCCTACAAGCATCCTTTCTCCTGCATCTTTTTCCTTAATAACAAGTTGTGAGAAGAGGGGGGAAGGAAAGAGAAAGGCCCTCTTAAAGAAAAAACAAAAAACCCAATAAAAATCAAGGGCAGTATTACTCATCCTCATTCGGAGTCATGCTATAGGTAGAGACTGGGAGGGAAGAAGAGAAATCTCTTTCCCACTTCTGGGCTTCCTAGATGGGCCTAGCACAAAATGTTAGGCTTTACAGCTCGGATGGCAGAGGAACTGTTCCTCCAAACATCCCAGAAGCTACTTCCTCAGAGGGGCTGAGCTGGCCAGCGGAGTTGGACCAAGACAGGAGACCGTGAAGGGATGCAAGAGGTGTAAATCAGTCTCTACAAGGGCAGGACCTCTAAAAGGAAATGTCTCTCCTCACCAGCCACCTGCTAGCAGGGTGCAGGTCTTTTCCACCCCGTGTTTCTTGTCCATGTCTGGAACAAACAATCAAGCTTTAAATAATGTTTAGCTGACTTGCCACTGAGCTTGACCCAAATGAAACCTGTAAGAGTTCGAATAAAGTTCATCTAGAATTTTGCTCTTGTTTTTGGTAAACCACAACGCCAGCTGGAGCCAAAGGTTGTGGCTCCATGAGAACACTAATCTTATATTGCTCTTATCAGGAGGAAGACACTACTGGAATCTCAAGACACAGCTCATTATTAGCTACCTGAGCCCATCCTGCTGGTGAGAGGCTGCCTGGGCAGTCCAAATCAGATTTGGCAATATCCAAACTGTTGTGTTCAAGTCTGAGCCAGAGAAAATCACATATAGCCCTTGTAAAACCATTTTCACCATGGAAGTTTCCCATCAGCAGAAAAGGCATGATGTAAATTGCAATAACTTCAAATTATTTTGAGATGTTACAAAACATAACACAGTTTTGCATGACCTTTCCCCACGTGAATCACAGCCCATGCCTCGGAATCAAGCTTGTTTTTCTGAGAAACGAAAGCATTGGAAAATAGAAGAGAAGAGCTGATCAAAAACTTGCCTGCTGTCAGGCAAGGGCGGGCAGGGATTATTTTTGGTGCAGAACAATTGGTTGCTCTTGCCTCCAGCGCAGAGCGGATGCTTGCCCCCTGCATTTTTCTGAAGCAGTTATCTGCAATTCAGGCCTCCTAATCACAGCTGGTAAGGAGAGAAGGCAGCGTGGTGCTCAGGCGGTTTGTGGTGCAACTACCAGCAAGCTGGTTAAATGCATTTCCTTTTCAGAGGAACCTATCTTTTCCTGTGACAATGCTCGGGGTTTGGGGGGTTTTTTTGAGTGCATGAAAGCAACGTGCACTTCCAGTACTTCAGATGAAATGAAGGCTACCATTTGAGAATAGAAAGTGTCATCTTGGCAGCTGAGTGTGGAAGTCTTCTCTTGAAAACGATTCAGAGGTAGAAAAATCTATTTCCCTGAAAACTCAGAGGATGAAATTTAGGACAGGGCTCCAACTGCATGCCACTTTCCTATCGGTTCCCAAACGCCCCACAGGTATTCCAGCCGCTGGCAATGGTACCTGTGAGAATCACAGGCCTGCGCTCCCTCCCCAGACAGCCCCTGCCCAAGGGAATGCCTGGAATCAGACCAACTATTGTTCCCCTCACATTCAGCACCACTGCTGAAGCATGAAGGAAACTCCCACCCCCGTCCTCCCCTCCTCACCCTCCTTCCCCTCCCCCTCGCCCCACACACGGAGATGTGAGAAAGGAAGCAGATCAAATGAAAGCAGTGAGAAATGGGGTTTCTCCGTCCCGCTTTGCACTGACATGTATCTCCCATCACGGCACCAGCCGAGAGCCAGGCGAGGGCCTCTCACCTGAGAACTGGTGGTCACCTGCCACAGCCTCTTATCTCTGCATATTTTTTCTCACCTTTGAGCATCCAAGAGTTAGAGAAATGAAAGATGAAAGTCCTAGTCCGTGTGTAATCTTGTGAGTACCAAGGGCAGTACCTCCTTCAGGGTACAGAACATTTTCCAAAGGCGTTACTGGACTTAACCTTCCAAACCTCTGACCACAAATTAATCTGAAGATCAAGAGCACTTTGGCAGCCACAATCACAGGGCAGGAAAAAAGGAGTAATATTCGCAATCAATAAACATGAAATTCCCAAAGAGAGTTCCTGCTATCTTAAGGATATGTAACAACAAAAACAATACTGGTTTTTGGAAAGCACTGACCCAATCAGTAGTTTGTTAGAATAACATTTTTTGTGAAGCATCCATCACTTAATTGGAGTGTGTCACCACATGACAACTGCTCTTATATTAGAACAATTCAAATAAAAGTGATTTAGAGGCAGAATCCTAAGCTATGTTCTACAGAGTATCATGCAGACAGCTTTGAAAAATGACATATATCAGTCATTTCCCAGAGCCTGGCTTTCCTGTAGGCTTCATAATTCCTTCACCAAGTGTTTTGTGGTAGAGGGATAAATAAGAGAAGGCAGAAAGTTGTGTTAGACGAGCAAAAACTGGAAGAGTCACTGTCTTTTTAAACAAAAGACAATCAATGTCACAATCAATGGGACATTTAGACAAGATAAAAGAAAATAACTTTGTACCAGAAGGGTGGTCAGACACTGCAGCAGGAGCCCCGAAAGGCTGGCAACTCTCCACCCTTGGAGGCGGAAAAATCTACACAAGCCCCTGGGCATCTTGCTGTGACTGGACCTGCTCTGAGCAGGAGGTGGGATAAGACAACCAGAGGTGTTTTCCCACAGCATCCTCTGTCCCTCTCAGATTCTGTTTCCATCGGCCCTGGTGCACTGACTGCACGCGAAATGTTGCTCTAGTTGCAAATGGTGAAGTAATGAATTAGCAATAAATGAATTAATGAATAATAACATGAACAATTAATAACTAATCTAGTTTATCATACAAAATAAGTAATAATTAATGTGTGATAAATTATTGGAGAATTTGCAAATTGCTAGTTTGCTTTTAACTGTTGCACATAATCGTGCTTCTGATGTGCTTACAACCCTGCTACTCAGGTTTTGCATGTTCCTAGAATCTACTGAGATACCTGTTCAGAAAGTTCAACGTGAACGCTTTAGTCGTTTTTATCTTTGTAACAGAGCAAGGTTTGTTTGGGGCTTGTCGGGGTTTTTTTTCCGCAGCATAACCCAAAATGAACCTCAGATCAAAGCCATGCTATTCCGTTCTGAGTACTGTGCCCTTTGCTGCAGCGCCTCAGAGCCTTCCAGTGATATGTTACGGAATGTGATTAGCAACTGTCACGTGTTGTTTGTTTCCCATCATCTCCCCAGGGATAAACTCAGCCCAAGCGTTTCGCTGGTAGGAGTTTTTGTTTGGTTTTGTTTTGAAATATGTGAGAATGATCTGGCAAAGGAATATTGCCAGGTCATTTCCATGAAGCACAAGATTGATCCTGAACACTCTTCCACGCTGCTGTTTCGCAGGGAGATAAGGAGGTAAGATACATGCTGTTTAATATAAAATTTGAGGAAAAACTGCCATGCTGAGGTTTCACTGGCAGCTCACAAAGGAGTCAAACCTATGATCCAATGTGCCCAGAGGCACTGATACTGCAGTGTGCTGAGGATCTGTTGAGTGGTATTACTTATCCTCACCTCTCGCTGGCCCAAGAGGTGTCAAGGCCAACTGAAGAGCAAATCAGGAACTCCTAGGATTTGACTGACAGGGAGAACAGGTTGGAGTCAACAGGTGGATTTGGCTGGAAGATTTCCCCATGAATAAAGGACCCTCCCCCCAAAAAAAGGTAACCCCTCCCAGAAAACACCATGAGCAAAACCTGCTAAATGCACTCACCTTGCCCATCAGCACCATCCCAAAACAACAAGCACCATCCCAAAACAACAAGCAGCTCCTGCTCTCTCTGGACGAGAGATGTGGTGAAAATAACGCGATGGCTTCTGCTCACGGATGGCTCAAGTCAGCACGAGTTATGTGTGCTCATTAAATCGGAGAGGAATCTTGGCAGAACAAGTGAAAACATCAATTCAGACATTTTCAGCACAACTTTAATGTATATTTTTCTCAGTCTTGGCATATACCCCCTGTCGCCTCCCCACCATCCTCTCTGTGTAGCCCCAAGGGCCATTAATCCAGCTTTGAAGACAGCAATTTCTTTCACAACACAAACAGCTGCCTCAACATGTCTAAATAAGTAGTGCTCTTATTTTTTTAAAAAAAAGAGGAACATGATATTCCACGCTAGGTTAAATCTTTCATTCACATTATTTACATGAAATTTATCACTTATAAACCCCCAAAACCCAGGACTACAAAAGACTGGGAGCTCTTCTTGTTTCACAGATGGGAAAAATGGGAGCTGATGCTAAAGGATAGTCCCTCGATGTTAATGCAACAAGTCCTGACAGAAAATAACCGGGGCTTGCATACCTGAATGTCTCAGGTGCTTCTGTGCAGTGTGACTGAAAGGAAAACTCTCCTGGCTCAGTTAGTTCCTATAAAATGTAGGACAAAGTCTAGTCACAATAATTTGAAGAGTTGCTCTGCTCCACCAAGGTGAATTTGACCCATGAAATCCGTGGTCTTGTGCAGAGCAACCGGGCTTTGAGATTCCAGCCTGGCACTGCGAGGCAAAAAAGATAATTCAGTGTCAGGCCCAAGGTCTCCTGAACTGTGCCCAACTTCTTGAGTCATTGCTTAATGCAAATCTGTGAAATAAAATTAAAAGGCCTGGGTGAAGCTTTACATCTTTACGTGAAACCCAGTTTCAAATGTAGAAATTCAGTTTTCAAGCTCATATTTACTCAAACTGTGCACTCACCTTTCCTGCAGCTTTTACAACAGATATCACTACTGAGAAACTCTGGGTTAGGAGAGCAAATGTACATAATTTTTTGCCTGATATTCTCATCTCAGATATACATCCTCCTCACTTCACCTCATCCGACTCCCAGACTGCTTGGAAATGATGGGGAAAGATCCTGAAGTAGAAAAACTGACTCTCTGATGTACAGCTTGGAATGAGAATCAAATTATTCAAAGTACTGATAGGAGGATGAAAAACCTGCTGTCACAACACAAGTATTAAAACCCTCATCCTGTTGTGATACAAAGATAAATTTAGAAGTACATGAGGGACTCATGGGACCATGAGTAGCTTGCCCAAGGAGCCTGTATTTGTCATGAGGTGGCAACAGTTTGAAACAAACTCAGATTTCCTTCTTTCGATTGTATCAGGATTATTTTTTCCCAGACGAGTAAGAAACCAAGGTAATAATTTCATTCAATATTTTGTGCTCCAAACTACAAACTTACCTCAAACTTGAGTAGATCTGGTTCCAAGCAACTTTTCTGACTTTTTAAATAAATACCTTTTATATAATTTAATTTTTAATTTTTCTACGGTTCTCCGCATGGGTAACAAATTGTGTTTGTACCCTAATAGGAATATTTGATGCTCTGTCAAAGCAAATCAATCTTCCCTCTCTCTTTAGATACTAATGATGCCATCAATAAAAGCCCTCATCAGAAATGAATGTTCTGCACAAAACGCTCTACATAATGGTATGACCCCTTGGGATGCAGGGCATGTCATTTTGAATTTATTTAATCTCTGGGAGCCCTGTATAGAGCTAACTTTTGAGTCTTTGGAGTCTCAATCAAAACAAGATCATAGTGCCCCACACAGAGTCCGAAACAGAAGAGCTTGCACCTGCAAGAGCCTCTTCTTCACGCTGTTGTTGGATGGGGCTGCTTGTTTCAGTGTTTCCTCCCCACGGCCCTGGCCCTGAGGTGGCAGATCTCGGTTTGGGAGGTGAGCTGGGGATCAGCTCTGTCCCTCTCTCCTCGTACTGCCAAAATCTGCAGAGCTGTGTTCTTCGTGCTCCCAAGACTGAGAGAATGTGTTCCATACACGCCACTGGGTATTAGGGTTTGTATTTCATAAACCACTTAAATCCCGTTGCATTTTTCAGTGCTGATCACCAGGGAACGGAAGAGTTTGGACTTCTGTGGATCCTTTCACACTTGAGGAACCCCAAAGTGCTTTAGCATGGATTGATTCACATCCTGGCACCTGTAGTGACTGAGAAGTTAAACAGAATGATCTGCAGAAACGCAGCAGTGGTCGGTGACTCTCTTTTGACCTGAACTCTTTTGAAGCCTTAGCAAAAGATGTCCCACACAGGTAAAAGTGTAAGTAGAAATATCGAAAAAACATATACATGAAAGCAAAGGGAAGAAATGTCGGTTTGGAGAAGAAACAAACCCTCCAAGCCTCAAAGACTTGTTTGTTGGTTTCTTTAGGGTTTTTTCCTCCTTTTGGCCCAGAAAAATTTCATTCTTTGGTTTCTTAGTTTTCCATGTAAAAGATGAAGTAGTGCAGATTTCACAGCATTTTCTATGAAAAATGTCAGTTAGTCAAAACCCCTGTTATCCACTGAAAACCAATTCTGACCACCCTTTGTGTGATACTGGGGAATTCAAAGGAAGGTTTGGGCTCCTGGTACATATTTGCATTCCAGATGAAGCAGCAAGAAAATACAAAAGAGAATGAGTGGGAAGAATCACTTTTATGATAAGCCAAGAGGGAAGAGTATCTCTAAGTCATGCAGGGTCTCCAAAGTAAAAGACTAGGTTGAAGGTAGAGCCTCTGAAGGCCTCAAAGGCAGTAGCTGTGGGCAGAAAGGGGAATTAGGCTTGTGCATGCTATTGAAGGAACCAAGAAATTCAGTACTCAAAGATTAAAGAGAGAGTACGGGCAGATAATATTTTTCACTTCAAGAGACCTCTGTACAGAGAGGGGGGGAAGATAATCAGTATTTTAGGTGTATTGTTTAGTATCATCCTTGAAGTCACTTTTTCCACAGTCAGAAACAGGAAAACAGGAGGATTTTATTGAGGAAGAACAGGAACCACTTGAAAATACCAGAGCTATTGAAGACTGAATACACTATGAGGGTATAACAGAGCATTCTTCTTGCAATTAATTTCTGATGAGAGACCAGTGAATGGAAAATATATGTGGTATGTATCCCCAAAAGAGAAGAACAGAATGACTCCTCAATGGCTTTTCAGTTCCTAAGAGACCCAGTGTAATGTTATGAGAAATGTGCATTTAAGAGAGATTTCCCATCATTTCAGTATCTCAGTGGTAAACTGAGGTTCACAAGTGCAGTGAGTCTCTCCAACCTCCACCCAGCACAGCAGCAGGGCCGTGGATCAGACCACAGGCACTCTGACTCCCAGCCGCTCCAGTGGATATCAGCAATTTACAGACCAAACCTCTTCAGGCTGATGAGGCCTTTCTGCATCGTGGGCTCTGTTTTGCGGGACCTGGCTCCCAGAGCCCAGCTGGCGAGGGTTTAATTGCACAGGCGTTTGCAAACGCTGCTATTACACAGTGAAACATCGGGACAGTTATAAATAGCACGGAGGGATATTCAGCTTACAGAAAACTGGTGTCTCACAGGCTTCCACAGGCCTCCACAGGCCTTCTCCTGGATGGAGAATTTAAGAACTAAACCAGTTCAGGGTCAAATGTTTCAGGTTGACCCCTGTAGCAATGCCCCTATTGAACACTTTTCCTTCTGCTTGCTACAAAGGTTATAGAGTAGGAAATGCCCATTATTGTTTGACCTTGTGTCACGGAGACATTTTAAGGCCCAAACGTGAGGTTATTTTTAGTTGCGCTGTTATTTCGAAGCCAGGCTCGGGAGAACAAAATCAGCAAACTTCACAAAGAGAGACAATACAAAATGGCAACCAGCATTATCTTCCTTTTCAGCTTGACAGGAATATTTGTCTTGATGCTGAGTGCTGGTGCTGTGCTTCCTCAAGGAATGTTGAATAACTTCCGCTCACGTTACACAAGCGCCTGCCGCTGTATCGCTTTCCTGTGTGGCCACTTGGCTGCAACGCCTGTGAAGGCTTTGTAATCCCCAGTTCTATTATTGTTTCCTAAGGATGCATCCTGCCTGGAAAACAGCAAAGGAAGGGAAACAGTATCTAACATTACTTCCTAATTAAACTGTTTGCATCATTCAAAGCCCGTGATGAGTTCCTTCCTTTTCTCTCCTTCCCCTCTTGTTTACTAAAACCAGGAGATACAAAAAGACAGCAGGAGAGAGACACAGTAAACCAGATCCTAATCTCCAGCACAAAAGGTATTGGAGCTTTTCCAGGTTTCTACCAGCATCCTGAGGATCAAATTCTCTGACAACTTGCTACTGTAACCCTGCTGAGGACAATGTTCTGTGCTGACGTGTAAGCTTTGCTAGAAAAATTTAATTTCTGGAGTTATGTAACTGGAGATGTGGGAAACCTATTTACAGTGGTTGGGACAGTTTGGAACAAGGTTCAGCTCTGGATCCAAACTTTACCTATATTATCATGTATGTATATATATGTATGTATATATATATATATATATGTATGTATGTATGTATGTATGTATATATATGATTTTTTCCAAAACCATTTGTTTGTGTTCTTGTCTGGTGTTTACAGAGATGGGAATGAGCTCCCACCCAGATCTGAACTCAGAGCTGAGCTTCCCCAGGGTTTGGGTATGTTTGATCCGGTGTCTAGATTTGGGCCCACATCCAATAGATAGGTCACAGTCTTGATGAGGAACCGTCCCTCTTGGCTTTATAATCCATGCCTCCGAGAATATGGGATTTCATAGCCGCCAAAAACTCAAACAGCATTAACTGTTGAACACTGACATGAACTCTGAATGGTCAGCCCTAAATGTAAAGACTACCACTCCCCAAATCAAAAATAGCAATAGTGAGAGGAAGAGGCATGAGACAAAACTCTGAGGTTGCAGAGCAAGGAAAAGCCTGGGACTCCTGGCTTTGCATCCCGAGCTCTGACTGCTGGACTAGGCAACCTCTCCAAAAACAAACTAATGCACGATCAAACCTCTCCAGAATCTCCAGGTATGTGCCCTTGCAAGTCAAAAGGGTAGCAAATAGGGTCTATCAACTATACACAGAGGCGCTTCTCCAAAAACTCAAGCCTTTGCCCTAGACAACTTCCAGAACTTAGAGCTTGCTTACAAGTTATGTTGATACATAATCGATTTACCAATTATTTCAGCTAAATAGCAAAATAACTTCGTGAGCTATAGGGCAGGAAGATTATTTCCACATGCCACGGTGCCCCAACAGGAGCTCTGTTAACAATGTACCACGTGAAACAGTGAAATTCCCTGTGCGGTCAGCTCAGGTACCAACAGCTGCCCAGGTGCTGCACTGGAGTTAACATTCCTCCCTGCAAGGATGATGTCACTAATGCAGGCAAGGTTTCAAAGCAGGAATGTGCTGCAGGTTCCCACAGATCAGCAAACGATGCAGGTCACTGACAATCACACTGGCAACCACGGTAAACGCAGGTAAATGAGGTGAGTCAGAGGGAGGTGCTCAAACCTTGCCAGGCACCTTGGAGGACTTCCAGCCTCTCTTAATCCAGCTGTTGAGTGACCTCTCTAGGGGCCTCCATCTGCCTTCAGCCAGAATAGTCCTCCTGAGCTGCTCCTGATTCACATTCACCCAGCAGGGTGCAGGATCAGGCGTTTATCCCTGCAAGCATCATTCACAACCCACAGCCAAGTGGTGATTGCTTGAAGAACGAAACAAAATACTGAGGTGTCTTTCTGGAGAGAGAGAGAGAGGCAAGAGGCCACAGTCAGCTTCTGCTCTGTTTGTCCCTGAGTGTGAAATTGTCCAACCTTACTCCTACAGCCACAGCCAGATTTGCAGCTGCATATTTTCCTTCTCTCCAGTGTACCTGCTGGCTTGGAGTTCTTTACAACAATAAAACCAAGACCGGCTTTGGACAAACTTACTGTTCTGTGAAGCACCAATAGCTCATCCATGTGCACTTACACAAAAACGCACTACTGACTGGGAAAATTGATCACCTTTTCATCAGGGCCAAAAGTCACACGCTGTGCAATTGCTGCTTTTATTAAGCTATGCTTCAGACACCTATCGATGTGTAGGTTGGGACAGAACGTGGAATTTCTCTAGCCTCAGTGTATGGAAGTTGTTATTTGTGGGTAGAAGCCTTCTGGGAAGAAACGTGCTATTACGTGAAATTATAAACTCTAAAATCTAATGGGCTGTATTGCAAAGATGTATAACCATGATTCTCACAAGGTTCACAACAGCATGGGAAAAAATATGTCTGTTTTTCCATATTCCAAGGATTCCCTGACAGCTTGGGAGTTTAAAGCTGTTGTTTGCATTTTAAAAGAAGGTCAGGTTTCTCTGCTGCAATACATGCAAGCGAAAGACAAACATTGGCATTGTCCCTGCATTCACCCGTGTGGGCATTTCAAAGGATCACCTATAAACCGTTTCTTCTGCTCCAGTGAATGTTGTTGAAAAAACACACGCAGAGGTTATGTCCATAAAGGAAGATAAAATGAATGTAAAAGAAAGAAATCAGGTATGTAAAGAAGTTAGTGTCCTAATTAGTGTCCTAATGGAAAGGCAGACTTGAACTAATAGAAGTGGATAGCTGTGAATTCTCTTCCATCATGAAAAATATATGACTCTTGTTATTCTGTTTACTACACTTAGTAGCAGTAACTTTTCACAGACTTGGCCAAAAGCCAGCAGTGCGGGAGATTTGTGTCATTCAGGTGCAATGTACCAACAAGATGTAAAACAAAGATCTTGGTGATCACCAAAGGTCCAGAGATATTCTTGGTAAAGAAACCCTGGTTGAGAGCTAAATAAAATTCCACCTAATTACATTCTACATTTCGTCATGCATACCTTGAGCATCACATGCCAAGCAAGGCTGCTACATCTCTGCGGAAACAAATGCATTTCAGTAACAGATCACTTCCTCGTCAGATCACCGCTGAAAAATATTATCTTTGAAATATCTGAGTGTCTGCATGGTTCCCAAAGGTTAAAACCGTGTGGCCTATTTCTCTGCTGAAAGAATAGCACCACTGCAATAATCAACTATCGTCAAATTAGGGCAAGATCAGAAAACGGATACAATGAAAACAATGGGGGGAAATAAATAGTCTGTGCAACGCTACTGAAAAATCTGCAAAGGGATGTACAGAAAGCTGCCTTAAGCAGTCTCTCCTCACAGACCGTCTCAGCAGACACCTCCTCACAGCTCGGGTGGGCACCTCCACACTGCCAGTCAGTGGCTGCAGACAGGAACTGAGTCTGCACAAAGGCACGGAATGACTTCCAGTATCTGTGTGGAAATACTTACCCCGTAGCTTTACAAGCAGCTTCACGCAGGAGTGGAGGAGCTGCCTCCATCTGCCATCTGGAAGTGGTTTGTGTCCCACCAGTGGTATGCATATCACAGTTTGGAAAGCCCTGCTTTAGACCAGGGGTCTTGCTAAGGGCTCCTCCGGCTGCCACACAGCTGCTGTGGAGCCTCCTCACCCTGCTTTGTACCCAGAGATGATGAAGACCCTCCAGAGCAGCTGTACAACTGTCTGTGAAACCTCATATCTCATGAGCAACAGTTTAAACCTGCCTTAAACTCTGCTGGCTTGAAGGCTGATCTGGCTGATTTATATCTCAGCAAGAGAAAAGACAAACAGATTTTCCCAGCCTTTCTGAGTCTCTTCTCATCTCGCTAAAGCAAGGAAAATAATTTCCTCCGAGGCATGCTGGAGAAGAAATCCATTAGCAGTTACAAAGCAGGGCTGAATGTTATTGTTACATCCAAATAGCTGTAACAGCCTTTGATTATACTCCTATTGCTTTGAGACAGAAACATGGGATTTTATGTGCACGCAACTAGAGCGTCTCTTAATTGCTACCTCCTTACCGCAATTGTATTGCATTAAATTTAAAACTAATAAACCAAATGTTTTGTTTCTTTTTTAATAACAATCACAAAGCAGTCCACTTACATCGGTGTCTCTGTAGTGTATCCATTTGTTGCCCACTCACAAATATGACATCAAGCGAGTGTTAGGCCTCTAATTCGTAGCGAATTTACTCCTTTTGACATTACCTTGAGAGTAACCAGGGCGGGTGAAGAAGTACTTGAAGTGTTTAAACTGCAAGGAGAGCTACAGGAAACAGGTGATTCATGCAGGAAACTGCACACCCAGGAGCCACAGGCACAGCAGGACTGTTGCCACGACCGCATGACTTGGGTACGCTGTGACACACCAGGGGCAAGGCAAGGTGTCCCCAGCCACCCCGGGGCTGACCCGCAGTGGTCCTTTGGACAAATATTTGTTTACAAGTAGGTATTTTTGAAGGAAAAACACATTAAAAACAAGTGCTTGTTCCTGCATTCGATTTTTATTGGATATTTCTTCTCACTTGGGATTTAGGATTTTTTTTTTTTTGCCCTGTTTCACATGTAAGTATTTCTACTCATTTTAGAGGAGGGCAAAAAAGGAATGGATTAAGGGAGAGCTTTAGGGCTTCCCGAGGTAGGCAAAGTTAAAAAATAAAATAAAATAAAATAAAATAAAATAAAATAAAATAAAATAAAATAAAATAAAATAAAAGTAACTAACGAACTTGCATTTGAAGACTGACACATTAAAGAATCACATGCAAAGGTGAGAAGAGAAGGAGGAGAGACGAGTTCTTGTCAGTCAGACAAAAAGGGCCCACTCATATGCTACCATTTCTCTTGCTGGCAAGGAAAAACATACACGCATACATGAAGCTGTCTACATGTACATGAAGCAAAAGGAAGGAGAACTAAATGAATTAAGGTTCATTAATCATGGACCTGCAGCTATAAAGATCTTACAGAATGAGGAGGGATAGAGCTTGGGTTATATTACAGTGAGCTGGAGCTCTGCATGAGTCACAGAAGCTTTAGAAAGGTGTTTTTTTTTTAAATCTATATGTTTAGCAAAGCATCAGGAAAGAAAGCACGTGGCTTGTGAACAGAAATGCAGGGCTCATGACTGCAAATATAAACACTATTTTTGAACATCTGCAACTATTATTAGACAATGTCTGTTTGTTTACACGGCCTGCTCTAGCAGGTGAAGAAATGAAGAGGGTATTTTTAGTGTCAGCTGGTTTTAAACTTGAGTTCTTTCGGACTCAGGTGATTTTGATTAACCTGTTTAGCTACTGGGGTTTTTTGATGATGTACATATGAGGGTGGCACACAATTTTTAAACAAATTCAGATTAGCTACAATAAGCATATTTTTAATGTCCTATTATTTTGCACCTATTTATGATGCATATCATCCCAGCTTCCAGCTCATGTGTAAAAATCTTTGTTGCCTGTATTAAAAACTGTGAAAAGTTATGTTTCACAGGAGAAAAGTCATGCAGGTATTTTATGTGAAGGTTAATGTTAATAATAATAATCATCATCATCATCATCATCATCATCATCATCATCATCATCAAGAAATCCCCTTTTTTAAAATGGATTTTTCATGCTGTTTTTTAAACTTGAGGGAAGATTTTGGGAACCCTTGATTTTCTGCTCCTTTATCTCCCCCTTTTGCAGTCTTCAGCAAGTCACTTCAACGTTCACTGCCACTCATCTGTCTCAGAGAGATGTGCAGACACTGCTTGTTTTAGGGGTTTTAACTTAGTGGTAAGAAGAGTGGCAGTGACAGTGCAAATGAAACAGTAAGAAAAACAAAATAATTGCTGGCATTAAGAGTTTGATGTGCCAAAACATAACCTTTTCAAGCCAACTTGAATTATATTTCATCCCCAGAGTTATAACTTCATGTATTGTCTATATACACTTTCCTAAAAGTTAATGGTGGGTGAACTGGCACGACTGAAGTATTAACAACCCAAGAAAAGTCCACCAAACCCAACAAAAAAGCAAAGGAATTTGTTTTGGGTTTTTTTTAAGTCTATGGAAGTTTGGTATTTCTCATTGTCTCCTGTTCTGGGTTCCCTCTAGAAGGAGCAGTGCCAAGACACTCTGAGAAAGGCTATTCTTGTTCCATTCGCGGCCCAGCAAGAAGCAGGAAGCTCCATAAATCTCACAAGAAAGTCTGTTTTGCCAGCAGGGCTGATGCTGAAGTTAACCCAAGTTGTGTCATAGCCTTCAACGAGGATCCAGCCAGGCTGAATCATCGCATTTATAGAAATCAAAGAGCTCCAGAAGGGTTTGGACAGAGATCAGGAAAGTATCTAAGCAGTAAGTATCTAAGTAGGTCCCAAAATCAGATTCCCCAAGCAGCTGCACAACAGGGCCAAGGGAAGCCCAGCAACACTGAAATCCATCTCCTGGTCAGGCTCAAGGTAGGCGTCAGAGGCAAAGCACCAGGAATTACAGAGAGAAATGACACAAGCTGAATACAGGTCTGAGCCCCATTTTCTGGAAGATTTATTTAGGATAGATTTTTGGCTCGTTTTTTTCTTCGCTGGATTTAAAAAACCAAGAAAATCTATCCTCCTGTAGAGATCAATAATGCCATATGCAACAATGTCTAGCTGCATTTGCAGAGCTATACACATTATTCCCCACTCCATAGCTTGTTTCCCGTGTGCTGGCCCAACAAGGATTGAATTAAAGAGCACTCAGGCCCTCAGAGGTGAAAGAAAGTTTTGTTTCCAGACACGTATGCTCCTTTTGGGCAAGCCAGCCTGCTTCTCGTGGCTCTGTTCTTATTACACGTATTAACTGTGGTCTATTTGACATGCTATGTGAGTGCATGTGCTTGGAAGCATATTCCCAGTCAATGCGATGAAAATTTCCAGTATGTTAACACAGAAGGAACAATTCAAGTATCATTTACACACTTTTGAATTTGGATTAAATATAAATGAAAGAAAATCGATGCAGAAAATCAATGCAGCTTTTGGCTGGAAATGAACATGAGGTCACACTGGCAGGGCCTCAGGGTAGAAATAAGCAGCAAATTGTTTCTCTGCCCTTGAAAACACCATCAAAACCCCATTAAGGAAAAACTCCAGTAATCTCTTGATGCATTTTTTCCCAGAAACAGAAAATGACCACTTCTGTCACATCTACCTCCAAACAACAACAGAAAACAATAAAAACAAAGAAAAATAACCATACAGCCAGCGATTCCAAGGTTGGGTGTTATCCTAAACTTTAAGAGATTCCGGTTCAAGTAGCTACTTCCTGACCCTCCCGCTCTCCCTCTCTGAAATATAAAGCTCAGCATCCCAGAAAGAGCATTATTTACCTACAAAAGTCTAATGTTGCAAAATTTCTCCTGGATAAAACATTGGAGCTGGAACATTCCCACAACTCCACCAAAGACTACAGGGTTTGCTGCCATTACATAACAGGTAACTTTCCTGGTTAGCTCTGGACGTACGTAATCCAGACCCTCGTAAACCACCCAGAGGTGGAACAATGAAACACACCAGATCCTGAAGATTCCCCCCACATTCCCCGTGACAAGTTCTCAGGGAAAGCTGAGCACCCTGCACAGGCCCTGTCTATACTGATAAATGATAAGGACCAGAGCACAAGCCTGGTCAGTGCTGCCCACACCATTGTTTTAACCTGCTCACAAACATGGGTTTGGCTCTTGCCAACTTCTCTCTCAGATTTGCCTCTCAGCATGGTCTGAGAGATAGCAAAGGTCAATTGTTTCCACCAGGCAGCATGGCCAAGGTGTCTTGGCTTTTTGGGAGGGGAGGAGGGTGAGCTCAGCAACACGGCTGAGTCATGCCATGCTCTTTGATCTCCAGGCCAAAGCATCATCCCTGGCTCATTGTGTTCTGCTACAGACACAATCCCGACAGTCTGAGTTGAGAAGAAAACCGCCTGCTTCACTATCTCCCCATAAATCCCTCAGGACTTCTCCAGAACATGTTGGTGGGATTTCTGGGGTGATCGGGAAGATCCCAGTTTAAAGAACACTGAAAGTAGCCCGTTTTTCCTGTGTAAAAAAATAAACCACCAAGAGTTCTTCCAAAAATCTAATTCAGGCAGTGAGACAAGGGGATATTTCCACAACTTTGACCTTCAGTTTTGGATGAAGAAGCAATACATTGTCTTTCCCATAACTAAGACTCCAAAGGACTTGTAAACGCTGGAGCCAGAGAACACCTCTGTGAGATGGTTTGGCCCACGCCATCACTCCCTCTCTACAGGGAGGAAAACTGGGTCACAGCTTTGGTGAAATACTTTTCCAAGGGCTTTTTCAGCGCCTAAGTGGCACTGCTGAGAACGGGATGCGTGAGTCACAAATCCTAGACTCCCGTTTAACTGCGCAGGGAAAGGAGATGGCTATTTGGATTTTGGGTGACAGTAGGTTGCAGCCACAGAACGGCACATGCTTCCTGGAGTTACCTGAGCTAGAGGTGGCTCGGAATGGCACCGCGGAGCCAGGCTGGAGAGCTGGCCCTGCTCTGCTGCAGCTGCAACAGCACACCTGGGCCATAAACGCTGCCTCTCAACACCAGGCAGCAGGGGGCTGAGAAGTCAGATCCTTCAGCACACAAGGTCACCAGGCCAAAGCCTTTTTATGGATTTAGCCCTCAAAACAGGATTTAATAGCACGCAGTAAATAAGGCCTTGGGCCACACATGGAACAATGAAGATGAAACAAACTACTGAATAGCTGCTCATTAAGAGGCCTCTGAACATCCTGTGCGCAGAGGTAAGAGGGGTCTGCGGAAAAAATAGTATGTGATCAGATAATTAAATATGAATCATAATGAATTACGCAGGCAGCTTTAATTAGGGCATTTCCTAACTTTTCCGTGATTTTCTTTGCGACATCAAAATGTCCTTCCAATGCCATTTTTTGTGTGCACAGTGTAGAGCTCTGTTCAGTCGTGCTCTAAAGGCCACGGCAATATTTGCGTTGCAAAGCCACACTAGGTTTCCCTCACAGGTATTTTTTTCTCCAGGTCTCTTGGATGTGTTTTCATCCACCCAGCTTTGCATGGAGGAGACCCTGCAACCTCTACAAAGAACTGCTTCAATAACTCAAGAGCAAGAACAGATTAAAGCCCTGTGTCTTTAAGAAGTGTTAGAAGGAAAAGACAGAACAGCAGAAATACTCGTTGTACAACTCAGCTCTTCCAGCTACATCAGCTTATAACCATACCGGATTCCAGGGCATCCGTGGGAAAGTATTTATTTTACCTGTAGGTATAATTGTAAGCAATAAAAACAGCTCAAACCTTGCCAGAAAGGGTGTGAATTTCTAAAAAGAAGGAAAAACTCTGAATTCCAATACCTGAGCAAACAAGTTAGTGTAACAGAAAAAAAAAAAGTAAATGAAACAGCGTTGCCAAAACAATGAGCTTATGATTTGCCAGCAGCTGGATTGCACTTTCACTTATAAATGCTGCAAAAAAGGCTCTGACTTCTGAGCACATTTTCTTTTGAATCCAATCATTTTGTTTGTGAGTGCAAAGGATGTGTAGAGGAGGAAAAAATAACACTAGCAGAAGCTTTGAAAACCAAAACAACCCCCCATATCCTTTCCCTTGGAAGACTTTCCACCAGTTTGGCAATAAAGAAAAAGCATGTCTTGCCAGCTTAAAAAATACTGGCTCCTTGGAACTGGAGAGGAGGCAGGAAAAGAGAATGGAGCTCCCCAAAAAGCACACGCACAGAGTTAAAAACATGAAACACCATGTTTTGTTCTGCCTTGCCAGCTAAAAGCTCCAGTCTGCTGAGAAACCAGAGATACAAAGGTTGGAAGAGCTGCTTGTCTCGCAGCCAGCTCGTGACAGTGCAGTTTGATTGCAATCTCACCCCATACCATGCCCAGGTTGTGCTGTCACGTAAAGCTTCACCGGTGTGTCACAGAATGAATGAGGAATTCGACTTGCCTGGCCCACCGCTTGAATTTGCACGGACACACTTTTTGAACAAAATCTCACCAGACAAAGGTTTCCATTGGCAAGCTCTCGCGTTTCCTCGTGCGCCATGGAACTCTCATTGCCTTCCTGACAAGTCTCATTTCCAGCCCTGAGTGAAACCAGAACTTTCATGAAAAGCAAACTAGGTGGGAGAACAAAGTTAATCAACTTCAGAAGCCCTTCCAGAAGCCTGTTTTATAGGATGGCTTAAGACAGGAGTTATTTCAACTAAGCTTGTTCGGCTAAGCCCCAGCATCATGTCTTGATAGGGGATTGGAACACCTAAAAGTGTTACTAATTTTCACCTGCCGAATCTTTGGCCTTCAAGCTGACGATGACACCTTCTTGATCAGGTCTTTACACCTCTGTACTCACCTCCACCTTCCTTTGGCTGCTCAACCCTGATGAGTTTTTCACACGGAGTTGACTTCTCCTTTTTGGTCTCTGATAATCTGCTAAATCTCTTCCTAACTCCTTATCACAATCTAGTTTGCAGCTATTTTGCAGGTCTGCTTGGAGGGCTTTTTAGACAATATTGAAAATCCTAGAGATGCTGCACCTCTCCTAGAGAGTCTCTGCATTGTTGTACGTGCACCTGCTTCTTTCTGCTGTGCACCTAGACAAATGCAAGGTTTCTCTTTTATGCCAGTCAGCCCCTAATATACGAAGGCAGAAAATTGTGCTATTTTAGCCCAGAAGGTCTGGCAATGGTGGAACTCACAATGGCAGCAACAATAATGTCTGGCCAAAATGCTCCTTTCACTAGATTTGGCAGAGTTGGCCATATTTGAAAGGTATCATGCAGCAGCCTCTGTAAAATTCATCATATAAGGAAAAAAAAAAACAGCTGAACTTTAAAAATGAGACGCATTTGTACTTGGCAACACTGGTTTTCTGATTGTTTTCTAATGGCAAAGACTAAACAAGATGGCTGTGGCAAAGCAAAGGAGACAACTGAAAATGAAGGCCAAAACAAAAAACCTATAGACAACTCCACAATAAAGACAATTTCCATGCAAACTGCAACTGTTGAATTTCAGGCCTTTCAGCTGTCTGTCTGCTTAAAAGCTTTTTATTCAGCAAACAATTTACTTTGTAACAAACCTAGGCCTGGAAAATTTCTGCCCAAAACATGCTTCTTTCACAGAATCAGAAATTAGCTGATGACTTAATAGCAACACTTACTACTAAGCATTATAATAAGGAAGTATTTTATGTACTTGCCTTGCATTCTCCCAAAGACAAAGATGAGAGACTTGTGCTGTTCTTGTACCACACATATCATGGATCAAAAGTTTGCCAGTAAGGGTCCCAATGGTGGTGTTCTCCGGCTTTTGTGGAAGGCTAAAACACCCCAGAAAAACCAACAACCAAAACTGTTGGTTAGTACTTGTGATAAAATAACTAAATGAAATTCAGCTTGGAAACTGAGGCTCGTACATTCGGAGAAAGATAGTTTCAGAGATATGTTTGGGGATGAGTAGCAGAGCAATGCATGGATAGTAGCCAATACAGCAAGTCCACAGTTCTTTACAGCATAGTTGGGAACTTACTGTCACGAAAATAACAGACGGAAACAAAGGAAGATGCGGTCATTTCCATAATAATACTTGGAGGGTGGAAAATAGACTGAAGCCCTCTGAATTTTTGTTTCAAAAGTCTTGTTCCAATCACACTAAAATCCACTGCATTTATTCTCCAGATATCACGAGGAAGATGATCTGAATGAGGTCTGGACCAAACTTGGGACCTGAAAGACTGACCAAGTAAGGAAAAAACCCCAAACCATCGACATCTCGGTCACCAAGTGTTAAAATATCTTGGCAAAACCTTACCTATAGCAGATATAGGAGCTGCAGAAAGGCCATCTGGCCCCGCGTCCTGTCTTCAACAATGGCTGTAAGCAACAGGGGCAAACGTATATGACCTTTTCTTTGAGCACTTTCCCAGTCTGGAATTATTTTAAGCTCAAATGTTTCCTGAGCTTGGTGTGGCCACTTAGGAAACCTCCAGCAGAGCTGTCCCTTCCAGGTATTTCCCTTGTCTCCCCTTAGAGCCATGCAGGCCCTTTTTGCATCCAAAGCATCTGCTGGCAGGATGCCTACTTCTAGAAGTTACTCTTCTTTGTTTTGGACATGATTCCTGCCCAGATCATTTGACAGCCCTTATTTCTTGCACTCTGAGAGATGGCAACTGGTATCCACCTGACCACACCACCAGTGGTTTGTAGACTTCTATCAGATCCCACCTTGCTCACTTATTTTCTGAACTGAAGCACCCCAGGAGGTCCAGTCACTCCTTGCTCAGAGCCCTTTCCAGGGCCTTTTGTAGTTTTGGGGTTTGTTTCTTTTGCAGTAGAGGGGCCAGCACTGCACATGGGTAGAGTATGGGCTTGCAGAATGACACGGTGGCAACTCTCCAACACTCCAGGGCCACAGCCCACGCAGTTTGGGACAACAAATGAGGAGAAACCTCTGGAAACTGCAGGAGAAAGGGAACAGTACAATTCTTACGATAATTGTGGCTACAGAAGTATCTATTCATACTGCAAGGATCTGAACCTCAGTTGAGCAACAGCCTGAATATGTACCAATAACATTACAAAACACCTTTTGAAACTTGGTGAGCAAAACCAGATCTATTCAAAGGTATCATCTACCCACAGGTAACACATTATTCAGCCCATTTCTATATAAATATTTTGCAGTGGCAGTGATTACACTTTTCTGTTACTTAAAAACTTTTAGAAGCTGACTGGATCGCCAACATGTGCACAGTTCTACCTGTCGTGGTCATCCTTAGAAGGTTCTCTGGGATTCCGGTCAGGTTTTGTGCTTGTGCCTAGTCTTACACACAAAACCACCTAAAATTTGAAATTTCCCTTGACATTTCTCACCCCCTGACTACAATTTCACTTTCTGCTTGGCACTTTTTCGATTGAGGTGTTGTGGTCTGGTGGACTCACCAACAGCAAGCACAAAGAAGAACTCAGTAAAAAGAATTAAGTTTGTGAAAGGCTTTTCATGCACTTGAAAACGTTCCCCTAAAGAGCCCATGTTCCTATGAGCTTTCTGCAGAATGGATGCCTGCAATTATTTTTCTCATCTTTAAGTGCATTTATGTAAAGGCTGCAGCAACAATTGGCACATATGAGCAGCAGATTGTCTGTGTTTTCCATTAGTGTGGCAGCAACATATCCTTTGTTTTTCAGTCCTGGGCTGAACGAAACATCTTCCACAGAGACAAATCTCCACGATGATTAATCGTGAAGCATTCCATATGGATACTGATATCCCACATGCTTTAAATGAGGCTGGGTGGGAAATCTTCTGCTTCACTTATCTCTCCACCCAGCAAACTGCTGAAAGGTACCCACAGGTCCATTCCCCTGTGATTTTTAACATCACTGCAGATTTGGCTGAGACCAGGTTAGCTGTAGAAGCCTTTGCTGCTATAGTACTGATCATTTAGTGGTGTCATTTTTTAGTTTAGTTTTTCCATAAGGACAAAAATACAGTTATGCTCACACAAAACTATTTTTGCTGAAGTGGCTTATTTCACCGGCAGACCTGATGTGAAGCCACACCACTCAAAAGTGTTTTCCAACAGCATAAAATTCACTTTCACTCTGAGGGCTTAGCATGGGACAGAAGGCTTTGGCTGTCCTGCCTGCAGACCCATTTGGCATTCCTGCAGTGTGGAACCTTCCTGGGATGAAACTAAACCACACTTGGGTTTATATTTCTAATACATTAATGTATTTATCTATTAATAGTTTCCCCACATACTGCAGAGCAGTAATCTAAACCACAGTCAAACTGTTCCATAATGCAATATATTGAGCACAATACACTAGCCAAAATCAGCTCTAAAATAAATAGCCACAACTTAACTGACGTAATAGAGGTCTATTTGCTTTTACTGTTACTAGCCTGGCACTCTTCACTTATTTGACTTCAACTCAGAAAGTGCATTAAGAGTCTAATGTCCATTTTCCAAGTGGAAATAGAAGCAACCTCTTCCTATCTACACACACAAATTAAAACACCAGAAGTACAGCACAGTATTCTTTGCTTTATGACTGTACCTCGGTCTGAAGCACAGGTTCAGTTTTGACTTAATTTTTCCTTCTCCCAGACATATTTACTGTCCCACTTCCTCAAAGTCCATTATTGATGACAGACTGCTTAATCAGTCAGTGGCTCTCACAACATTTCTTTCATCTTCTGACCTGCAGTGGTTTCAGTGTTGTTCTATAAATGGGTCTCTGCCCTCACAGCACACGATAAAATCCCCAGGATCCTGAGCTTCAGCAGGCAGAGAATACAAGCTACATCCTTAAAAACTTTGTACCCCTTCCTGAGGCCCCCCGGAACAAAGCTGGCTCCTGGGATGGCTTCTTTTGCTATTGTTTTCTGCCATTCAGGTGGAGGTTCAAAGAACCAAGGTCTAACAATTGGATATCCAGATGCAAATTTTGGTAAAAATTAATCCACATCTTGATGTCCCTCCAGAATCAGAGGTAATTATCTCATAGTATTACGACATTGGCCCTTGCTGGGACATTTCAGTCACGACCCTCTTAATCCAATCAGCTTCTGATACGCCAGTACTTTCAAGGGGCCAGAATCACCAACAAACAAAAAAACCCTGAACCATAATCTTTTCCTTTCTCTGTAAGATTCCTGTCACAGCATGCTCTCCATCCAAAGAGCCCAAAGGGCTTCGTAGGAAGATAGAGATAAGATTGTTTCAATAAGGAACTTTGAAGGACCAGCTCTTGCAGTGATTCATCCCTGAAGAAAAAGGCTCCTACCAATCCAAAACAGCTTGACTGGAGGTTTATGTAAAATGAAACCCATATTTATGCTGTATATTCAGTTTTCATTTACAAATAAATATATAGCAGGTATAAAACTGCCAGCTTAAATCCTTGGCATTGACAAAGACATTCGATTTGCTCTTTACTAGCATTTAGAAATGCTGATTTTTTTCTAGTTATTTTTTAAAAAGATAACCAGGTTCCTGCCTAGTTTGTGGGCTAGGTTTTAAGCTACATGAGTATAATTCAAGAAACACTCTACCGAACTGAAATATGTTAAATGAGAGGATGAGAAAAGCAGCAACATGCATTAATATGTTATTCAGAGGCTTCACAGAGCTCCTGACGTAAAGAATCAGTCAAATCTTCACCAAGTCAGGCCTCAGGAGAGCCAAGTGGCCTGCATTTCTTTATACAGTTTTCTTCACGCCATCCCAATTATTAGTCTTGAGCTAATGGTGCTTTACTATGAATAAATATGCAAAGTGGAACTGATTGAATGAAATCCAAAAACCCATGACACAAAGCTCCTCTGCTGTGTGCCAGTACCTCGCAGCTGCTGAGGCATGAGCTAGAAGACAGCTATATTTGCCTGGTTCACTACAAGGCTCTGGTGTGGGCTCCATTATAAGCCAATATAAGATTAAAGAAAAGGAAAATCAAACCTTTCCATAAATCCATCTGAAAGCAAACTCAGCAATGCTGCAGAGACAGTGATTTACACTAGCATTCAATTTTAGGGACTAAAACGTCCCATCTGAGCAACAAACAAAAAATTAACCTATTGTTAACAATTTTCTCGTTCATAATTTAAAACAGAAGCATTCACATAACTCGAAAGCATATCAAACGTGCTATTTTTTTAATCACTGTGAACAGCAAAAACAGGACTTTTCACCATGCTGAAACCACAGCAGGGGCTTTACCACTGCTCATTGAAAACAACAGTCCGACCCACACAGTAAAATTTTAACATATCTGTGATTTGTTTTGCATTTAACTGGAGCTCTGAAAAATGATACCAGTAAACAGCATCAAAATCTTCTGTCTTACATGGAAGTCTGCCTGGATCAGTGGCTTTATTTTAGATTTATCACTCTCCTTTGGTCCACTTTTGAACTCTCCTCTCTTCCTGGCCTCACAGTATGTTCCAGCAATTTCTCTGGAGCTGTGCAAAGGTAGCAGCTTCTGGCAGACAAAGGTCCATCTAAGACATGAATCAAAATCACCACCAAACATTTCAAAGTGAATGCTACTTTCATCTGAAGAGGAAACCATGCCTTTTAATCTTAATTATTTTGCCATGGTTCTTCCCTCTGTTTAAAGGCTAACAGGAAAAGTAAGAAGTCTTATAACTTACTAAGCAAACAGAATCTCTGAATCACTGCATTCCTTGAGATACCAGAAGAGTCTCAAGAAAGGCGACCTTCTCATTTCTGGACTTTCTGGAGTGTGGCTGGAAAGCATTAGGCAATTTTGTCAGGGGAGTTAACATCTAGAAATTAAATGAGCATTGAAGGGAAATTCCTAGCACGGTGACCAATTAGATCCTCAGCTGCAGTCGGTATTGGATGGTCTGGCACTCCATTTTTTTGCCAGGCCATTGACAAAAAATTGTCATCCGTGGTGTTCCTGGTGCTCCTTTTGCCACACACATCCTGACTCTCGCATATTCTGAAAGCATGAGCTACAAAACCAGTCAGGTCTAGGAAGGGTAAAGTGGTGAAAGACACTCCCAGACCACAAGGGTGATCCTTCATCCTGATGTCCTACATGAGCTTAACTTACGGAGCAAACTTACGGAGCTTAATTTTGAAGTGTAAAGAATTGTTTTTCCCTAAGAAAGTATTATCAGGCCTTGTGTTAGTAGTAATCATATTATCATTTACTAATGCTACTGATTAGCCAGCTGAAGGCAGCTTTGTATGTCTGCACCAACCAAAAATTCAGTCAATTTTATTTTCTTTCAAAACAACAGCTTCACCTTCGTGTCACTGGAGCACTGGGGCCTTAGGACAGAGCTGCAATTACTGGTAGCACCACACCAGCGGAGATCAGGGCAGTGGATTTGGCAGCCTTTGGGGAGCTATCGGTTTCCATGCCTCCAGCACAGACCAGACCACCAAGGAAGTGTAGATAAACATGGCAGGAGGCTGAGGACTGTGCGGGAAGCTTTGCCTCCGAGTGTTCCAAATAAGATGTTGTTTAGGTACAAGAAGACACAGTTGTACACAGAAAATGCTCATTGCAATGGTTGCAGACAGGATCTGAATGCTTTCTGCTACTGAAAGACAGCAAAATCCATTAAATACACAGAGAGATCCCGTGGATCCTAACAAATCAACCATGGTACAAATTCAGATGTCAGGCTGACTTCAGATCTCACTGTGAGCTCACACGGCTTTATGTAACTTTGCACTTACAGTGGCACTTACTTTTGATTTGCTCCTTTGTTGAAACCACCACTGGCTGCAAAATGCACTATAAAATTTGCTCCAGCCAAATCATGGTAGAAGAATTCTTTGCCATTTCCTGCCCTTCCTTCCCAGTCTCCCTCTGCTGTCCCTGTTTATCCTGATGTCCTTTACGTACCTTCCTGATGCTGCCAGTCCGAATGTCCAGCCTCCCAGCTGTGGATGTCATGATAACCTTTTGTATTTAATAGAATCAGAATCCGATTCAGGCAAAAATCCCACCAGTTTTTGTAACAGCATTAAATATACTTAATATACTTACACATGTCTCAACAGCACAAATTGAAAAGGATGGACAGATAGAGCAGGAAGCAACTGAGAAAACCACATGCCTTGTCAAACAAGCTCTGTCCATTTGCTTAGATGACACTGACCTGCTCACAATTACCCTAAATACCCAGCTTGACCTGGTGTGAGTTTGTGACAGGGAAAGAAAACAAACAAAAAAACCCTGACCTTTGATCTTTGTAAGCAGCCACAAATAATAAGGATGAGCCACAGAATAACTCCATTTTGTCGAGATAATTATGTATGTTCCTCTTCACATCAAGTCCTACCTTATTCTAGAAAGGAAAATTGAAGGCTGGTGGCTGTAATTTAAAGGGAAACAGAGCAGCACTGACTGGGAGTTCCAGACACCATTTTGCTGGAAGTACAGGAACAGTCTCAATCACAGCATTCCAAACACCGCTGACTCTTCCCTCCAGTGTACAGCTAAAAGCAGACGAAAGAGAGAGAGACCAAGGAAAGCAAGGCTGTTGATATGCTGAAGAAAATTTCTCGAGCGTTTACAGGTCTTTCCTGACCTGAATCAAAGGTTCTGTCTTGTCGAGAGGTGATTCCAGGGAGAGGGAAGGGTTTTATTACAGAAGTATGCCCACACATGGGATTTTCTTCCTATTCTTCAAACTCGCTCTGCTAGAAGTAATTTCCAAGACTAGCCAAGCCCCTTAACACACAGTCCCCATAAACACTGCGTTTGCTCCTGAATCCCTGGAGGATATTTTCATGTTGCCCCCACCTAGTGCCACCTTTTGCATCCTGACAAAAGGTAATGTGGAGGGGAGAACTGAAGGCTGATGGCCCACGCAGGACTGAAATCAGGGAAATCACCCATCATTACAAGGTTGTGTCTCCCGTGAAAGTCTCTGAGGGTGGTAACACCTTTGTGAGACCACCCTGACTGCACATGGTCTCTGCAGAGTCTTCACCACTTTGGTCTTCAGAGCCTGTAGATTAACAAATGGCTCAGGTGGGAAGCACAAATTAAAACCAGGTATGGTATGGGAGAAGAACAAATCAAAGAGACCACTATCCCAGGGAGGATCTGGCTGAAAGAAGACAAAGGGCCATGCTAAGAACTAGAACCACTAAATTAATGTGAGAATTCAGTTATACCTAAGAAACATGAATATGTCTCCCTGGGAAAGGTATAATGCACAAGTAGGGGCCATCAGCCTCAGGGAACCTGACAACACCCAGCACTCAAAACATTTGCTTTTAGCAAAGCCTGCAGAAGCAGCTGGGTAGTGAATGCCACCTACCCCTTGGCAAGGAGCTAGCCCACCACTCTCTCTCTCACTGGTGTGTTTAAAGGCAAATCTGAGTTCTCACACATCATAAGTCTATTTTTCCATTGGAAATATCTTTAAAAATAATAGCAGGAATAATGGGAAAAAACACCAACAAAAGGCAGGGAAAGGATTTACTCCTCGTGGCATTAATTCCTTCACTAAGAAACCATAAGTGCAAATTCAGTTACTCTTAATAGCAAAATTAGGTTCTTACCTGTTACTTTTTGCCATTCACATGACCTTTAGTCATTGGAACTGGAATTGACTTGTGTGGGTGTAGTTTGGTATGAGAATTGAAGGCTCTCATAATTCTCAAACACACCTACATTGATGTAAGAGCTGCTTAGTGTTTCAATGGAAAAAAAGAAAAGATAAGTAAATCTTGATAATGTAAATAGTGTTCAAGCTTTAGAGATCATTTCCTGAATAAGCAGAGTAGGCTGGGTCAGGGGGGCGGGAGGGAAGACTTAGAACAGATTTGCTATCAGGATTTCACGAAGCAGTTGAAAAATATGAACAGATTGGCAAAATCTGTTATTTAATATAAACTGAGGATGCTGTCATGATAAAAATGGAGATCAGCTGTAGATCGATCCTGTCATGACCTGTGACAGAGCTTGGAGCTGATCATGGAAGCAGTCCAGCTCTTGCCTTCTGTTTCAACACAATATAAACTGAACTATAATATGATACTCTTTCCCTGAACATTCTCAAAAGTCCCACCACCTCTGCTTACTCACTCCCAAACCAAAAAGATTTTGCATTTATCATCAGAGAGTGGTGTGATTTTTCTCAAGCTTTCCTTTGGGAGGCTTGTTTGTTATCACAGGTTGAGAGCTCACACTTAGACTGCTCGAGGTCCTCCCGGCAGACCTGAGTTAGCACAGGAGCTCTGGAGCACTTCTCCATCCATATAATGTCCCCATTATGAGGCATAGTTTAACATGTGCCTTTAAATCAGGCTCAGAACAGCTTTTTGTTGTTGCTGTTGTTGGTTTGGGTTGGGTTTTTTTGTTAAAATTAACCTCACAAAGATAATGCTACACCAGTAGGCTCCACTGATGCCAATTGCAATGAAGTGAACCCTACTAACTTTTCACACGTAAGACTGAGAAAAACTTTTCTTTATACGATTTGGGCTTTTTTGGCAGTGAAATCTGAAGGTGAAAAAAAAAGGTCAACAATCAACTTGATCCAAATCTCATTTTCTTCCCGTTCCTGCTATTGAAATGAGAAAGGATCTCCCCACCCTACCCACAAACAAACTTAGAACTGAAAATAGAAATAACACATTTTCTCTCTTCCCTCGGGTGCCCATGTATGATAAAAGATTTTGGAGATGACCTGGCTGACCCCTAGAGAAGGTGTTATTTATCCAGCAGGTGGCCAGCACATATTCAGGTCCCTCATCCGTGTGAGGGTTTGAATCCACACTTCCCATCTGAACATCCCAAGTTACACAAGCCACTTTTTTTTCTACGAGACCGAACCACAATACCACCGAAGAGTTCAAACTCCTCATCTGAATTTGGGTCTGTGGCCTCCTCATTGCTTCATTCAGCCCAAGCTCTGGCTCAGAGCAAGACTCACAGGGAGGGATTAGAGAATCACAGCTGCTTTCTTAATGAGATTTCATCTCCCTAATGCCATGGCTTGTTTTCATCCCACCAGTTCCCCAACCTCCCAAAGAGTCCCCGGAACAAAACAGGCTAGGAAAAGGTAAAGAGGACAAACAGTAACTTAGACATCTGAATAACTTGGGCATCTACATTTCATTTTCAAAAGCCAGTTGGACTGTAAGTGAAGTGAGCAGTCTGAAAAAGGAACTTCTCAGACTGAAAAAGGAACTGTTGTTGCCAGCAGGGAGGAGCACACCACGTGTCTGATGCTACCCCATGTTGATTCCTCTTCCCATATTTCCTTTACAGTCAATGGACAGAGGATGACTTTTCCCAAGATCAACGCAGAGCACCTTGGTGAGGTGGTCAAAAGACCACTTCTCTTCCGTATTTTTGAAAACTACTCCTTTTTCGCTTTAAAACCTAAACCTCCTAAAAATGCTCACCAGATCACCCCAACCTTCCTCATTCATTAGCAAAATACGCCTTTTTATCTACACTTTGCTTATCCTCTTTAATGTTTGAGCATCCCCTTTAAGACTTTCACATCCAGTAACAAAAGTGTGGAGCAAAATGCTGAAGGCTTTGAGTTTGGCCTGTGTAGACTTCAACCATCCTCAGCTTTAAGGAGGAATCTGTCATAGTAATGCACACAAGTGGCAAATAAAATTTATCAGCAATGATTAGACATTTCTGGAATGCTGTAATGCTTTTCCATATTAGCGTTCATTCTGAGGTGCAGTCTATTACCTATAGAGAGCCTACATAATCTTTTTGAGATGAGAAATGTGCTCACAAATCAGCGTGTTGGCTGCACTTCCTGCTACTGACACCGGATTTTGAAAAAGAGATCTTGGTAACAGAGTAAATACGCAGCAGTTTTCTCCCAGAGACTCGGGTTCAAGTTCTTACTCAACAGCAAGGAAAACCAAATGTGATAGCCTCCATCCCAGTCAGCACAAGTTATTTATCATCACCGACCCATCACAGACTCAGTGCAGCAGCCAGCACTCGTCTGGCAGGAAAAGCCTTAGTCTGGAGTAACTGGAGACTTGCCTGTCAGCAAGAGAATCACAAACCCTGCCTGTTACACCAGCACGGTCTCTTTTTCAGAGCATCAGTGTCATTGATGATATTACTGAAAGTATATGGAACTGGTAGAAGTTGAAATTTCCGAAACAGAGCTGCCTGGAAAACAGGAAGGGGGCTTTTTTTCCACTACAGATAATAACGCATTTTTACTCACAAAGGAAAACCGACATTTCAGACACTGTGGAAATAGTCCTTGGAACAGAGATCTGGGACAGATCTTCACAAACTGTGATCTCCATTCCTGGCCAGGGAACATGATGCAGGGATCCAAGGACCACTGTGTGTCTTTAGAAATGACACCTCCTAGGCAGTCTCACCCCTAGGGTGGTAATGAGATGAGACTCCACAGAACCTTTAACTCTTTTACAGCACTTAGAGTGGTTGAATGCAGGGCTCCCAGTACTTCTGTTTTCAGAATTCTGTTCTTCAACAAAATTGAAAATGCATTTCTCCTTGAAATAATCCCTTTTCCCAAAGCCTAACAAAAGAAACAGTTCCAACAACAAAAACGTTCAATTTGATTCAATTGCTTCACCAACTCGGGAGAGTTGCAAATTCCATTTCAACCCTGTCACTGGTGCTGCAAAAGCAGATCCCAAGGAGAAACACCTTTATAAATCAATGGCTAAATGCCTCCATGAGATTTATTCCCCGGCCTTATCTTAAACGGGTAACGTGTGACTGGCAACACTAAGAAAAGAATTCTAGCTATTGTCCTCAGGCAGGCACTCTTCTGGCAGCTAAAGAATAAATTTAGCCTAACCATAAACTCCAGTAACTATCAGGAATACGCATTATCTCTGCTGAAAATGTAGTGTTGCTCTGCAGGTTTATTAATGAGCAGACATTTTCAATCCTAACTGTCCAGGCTTCAGAGAAGTGAAAGGGAGTTTATAGGCATAAAAAGCAGGAAAAAAACAATCTGACTTCATCTGCTGGGCTTTTATCAAATGTATATAGCCAAAGAGCTTTAGAAAAGCTGGAAATTACTGTTTTCACCTTCTTTGCTTGGATAGCTATCAAACATTTTTTATTTTTAGCATCAAAGTAGCTGAAAGGACATTGTTAGAAAGAATGGTCTCTCTCTCTTGGCTCGTGCAATAAACTTCAGGGAGGGGGCTTAATTTCAGAGACTGCTTTAAAAAGTGGGTTTTTTATTTCCCAATCCAGCTTGGCAAACTCAGTGTCTATTTCGTTTGTCAAAGCTCGTGGACTTATTTACTTGTACGATATGTTTTCACATTTATGATTTGGTTCCTGTGGGTGTAATCAGTGGAGGATAGGGAGAGTATCTTCTAAGAACATAAAAACCCCACTGTGTCAGACCAAAGACATATGCAGCCCCATATCCAGTTGTCACTGGAGGATGCTTGACCAAGGAGCACCAAAACCAGGGCATGGAAAAAGTGGTATTTTTTATTTGCCCCCTCGTTTCCTCTCCATTTCTGGAAATTAATGATGCAGAGACTTCCTGACTCAGATGTTACTCTGGATTACTGTGCTCAATAGCTCTTTCGTGGCATTGTGTTGCTGATAAGGAGGCTGTGATTGATGCTCACTTGGTGCTCTGTAAGGCCTCTTTGGTCGTGCCCTTCTTGCCACCTCCAGCCTCCTTCCTTGAATCCTGGATTGGCATCTGAGGCAATAAAGCAGCATTTTCCAGAGATATTGATCTGTGAAGAGCAGATCAACAGCCTGATTGTTACAAAGCTGTTCGCAGAAACCCATTACAAGTGATTTATTCTCTTACAGCACTGGCTAGAAATCACATATGCACACACTTCTTAAGGCACGGAGTGATCTGGGTCGAGACCTCAAAACCAGGGGCGAAACTCAGGCTCTGCACTCTCTACGTGTGCACTGTGCAGATCCTACAGAATTTTCTGCCCAAAATAAATTCTTGCAGCTGCCAGCAATGAAACACAATGACTCAGGCCACTGTGTCCTGAAGTCATCTATTCCTTGTACCCCCAGCACAGCGGTGCCTCTGCTGTAGCCCCGTTTGTAACTGGTTGGGGAAATCCCGTGCCTTCTTTTGCCACAGGATTTCCTAAAGTTACCCCCTGTGATCAGATGAAAGCGGGAGGGTGATGGTGCCTAATGTCAGATGCACTTCTGGTGGTTATTTTCCTCTGCCTTCTCACAGCCAAACTTGTAAAAAAAAAAAGAATAATCCAGCTTTGGGCAAGTTTCGCAAACTTCAAACAAAAGACAATATTGGAAGCAGAAGCCTCAATAGTACTTAACAATCACATTGTTAATCTTCATATAATACGCACATTAAATAATTAATCTCAGTGGCTGAAATTCAGCCCCAATAAAACTCTGATGACTTCTGTGGATATTTGCCAGCAAGAAATTTAGCCTGCAGTTTTTCTCGTCTCTCCTTTCGGCAATCCTGGGAGCATTTTGTAGTTCCCACCCTGCCAGTGGCACACCTTTTGGCAGGAGCAAATTCCGTGATGTGCCTGATGCTGCGCTGCCCTTCACAGCAGCCGTGTAGCCTCACTAATTTCCTGGGTAAAACCAGTGGCACCTATCTGGCCCTCTGTGTACCCAAGGGGAGAACGAACCTACTGGGCAGACAAGAATAAACTTCTTCCAGCTTTCTCAGTTCTACCTTAGAGTTTAGAAACTTCTGCAATTCCTAACTCACACTTCTCTGGGAGTGAAACACAAACAACTATTTTGCCTCATTTCTTGCATTTCAGCAGCTCCCTCTTTTTAAACGTCACAGAATCAGTGTCATTCATATAAGAAATTTTAAAGCAGAACTTAGAAAATGCTTTCTTTTAATGCCCAAACCTGCAGCAAATATAAACCTTTGTAAATGCAACCTAATTTGCTAACATGCAGTGCTAATTTGATTACTCCAGATAAAGGTTTTAGTGGGACCAATTGGCGCTTGCTGCAGTGTGAAGCTAGAAGGATAATTTGCTAAGAGAAAAGTGCAAGCTCTCTTTGGCACCCTGAAACGTGTTCGGTTGGTTTTGTGCTTTTGCATTTGAGTGAGTACTCCAGCACAAATTGGGCACAATTAGCAGCACATTTAAAAAAATACAGCTCAGTTCTGGTGCTAATTTGTCCCTGCAATAACACCAATTTCCCCTGTATTTACACTCAGTAAGCGTACAGAGGCTAACACAGAGGAAAGCTTTGGACAATTCCCATTTGTATAGCACAGAGCAAATAATTCTTTGTGCCCTATGTGAAATGAGTCGAATATCTCAGCCCACTTTCCAGAGAACATGTGTCTACATCACAAAATCTGCCACCACAAGTTGGCACTAATTGGCAGTCTCAGCAAAGTGGCAAAGGAATGAATGGCCCCTGGATACCGAACTAACATTTTTCCCCTACAGGTGGTCTTTTCAAGTCGGAATTGAGACGTACATTGTTTAGGCAAGGTGAAGTTTGTACTGCTGGTACATGTTTTGTTGATTCATAGAAGATTTCAGTGTATAGCGAGCGTTTTCATGAGCGTTACATTCATGCTATTAAAAAAATAAACAAAAACCTTAAATTGTATTAAAAAAAAAAACCAAAAAAACCAACAAAACAAATTCCAGCTGTCCCTATTTTCCCCTACTTTGTCCTCTCAAAATCCTCAGTATGTTCAAAGGCATGACCAAATCTTTTCAGTTCTCGTCAGCGTGTATTGATGAAACAGCTCCCTTAGATCTGATACCAAACCAAGAGATTAGGATGCCAGCTGCTTTTATCAGGGCCCTGACTCTGCAGACTTCATTCACATATAGCCCAGTTTGGGCCATTTTCTAGTCCAAAACTCACTGATATCAGTGGGAAGTCCCTAAAACTCCAGCAAGCTTTAGAAAAAGTCCTTTGGTGAGAGGGGTGTTAAGGAGTTCAATCTGCATGGTCCTGTGCCACAGAAAAAAGTACCATAGAGGCTTTGATTATGGAGCATAATTATATTTACATGGAAAGAAATCAGCTACTAAAGAGGCTCTTCAGAATGACTGAAAATTACATCCAGATAGAGCTAAAGCAGAAATAAGTTACTTTTTTTCCTTCTTCAACTAAAGAAAAATCTTCCAAAGTAAACTCAGAAGTCCCTATAAGTTGTCACAGTCAGGTCAAGATAAAATACTTTTTCAGAAGATGTGCTTCAATTATCCTTGAGGACTCAGTGATACTTATGATATTTTTTTATATAAGCTCAAACTAGGTGATCTAATTTCATTATCCGTACTATAAGTATTTTACACATTTTTAGATATGCTTTCAAAAATCACCCCATTGTGCTCAATATGATGAATTGATTTGTTTAGCAGCACTCCCTACTTGAGGGAAGAGAGGGCTCCTTCTGCCATTCTGGTTCAGCCACTGGCCCTCAAAACAGGCCAGGTAACAAGCACGGATCAGTGGTTGTGGGTTTCAGTCAGTGAACTCCTTGTCGGGAACTGGACTGAAACTCTCTGCCTCGTCTCACAGGCTGACACACGGCACACGGACACAGCCTTGCAGTACTAACAACTCAGCCACAGGTAGCAATAAGCCAACTCTTATCTTGCACCGATGGCAGAGGAAAATGGAGTGTTTCTCCTATGGGAAGGGATCTTTTCCTGCCACTATTCATAAGCACACAAAGCCCCCTGGGCTCTGCCAGTCCACCCCCATTCAGGCATTCAAAGCGAGCAGGAGTCAGGATTAGCAATCTGTAAATTACAGCAGATAAAATTCTGCAGGGTGCTGGCTCTGCAGCTTCTGAACTGTGAGTCTCAAGTGCTGTATCTTGATCTCTGCCTGCAGTTTGTCCACTCAAAGGGCTGAATACACCAGTCCTTTTGCTGCCATAACCTTCAGGCTAGTTTAGAAAGGTGCCAAAGAGAAGTTATCATAACTTTATGAATAACCATCCAACAAACAAAAGGATATTTCTGCGCTTCTCTTGAGAACAGCTTTTCAGATTATCCAAAAAGGTCTTTAAGCTGAGCAGGTTTTTATAGGATGTAAAAGGGGAATTCTTTATAGGGCTCTCGTATTACGTTCTTATCTTACAGGGGTACAATTTGACGTCATCAAAAATTGCCCCAGAAAAGCTTTGACCTGTACCTCTCACACAGCTTGACTCAAGTATTTTTTTATCCAAGTTAGGTAGAGAGATTGGAAGAAAACAATACTTGGTTGTTTTCATTCCACTTTATCTCTACCCCATAGGTACAGAAATGGAAGAATCCCCTCTGGAAAGGCAACAGTGATCCTGGTGAAATGACACATTTGGCACCCTCGCCTTTTGCTCCGCACTTTGAAGGAGGACAGAGTTACCTGCTGCAGGTGCTAAATATTTCTGCTATTATTGCTCTTGGGCCCAAGTCCCAGGGAGCCCTGCTTGGCAATTAATTGGACTGTTGAAAGCCTAAACCCTGGTTATCCTCAGGCTGGTGTGAAAGGAGCACCAAAAGGAGGAACCAAAACAAATACCAGCTTGGAGAGAGACCAGAGCCTAAGAATGGAGTGGGACATTCAGTGACACGAAGCCAGGGAGGTCCAGCTTTGTGGCTTTGCAGGGCTGCTCCAGCTGCTACCATGCACTGACTCCTCCGACCTGCCAAATGAAGTTCCCTCCTTTCTAACATTTAATTCCAAGGATCTACACAGGACTGAATGAATGCTATGTTTTGTAATGAGTCAGTCCAGCCTGTGTTCTTCCCCTAGGCCCTACCTGTTTTCTAAACAAGCCAGATATTAGACATGGTAGAGGGCTCTGCTGACTGATGTGAGTGTTGAAATTAGAGTTTTGCTTGCTGCTGCTGCCTGTATTTGTTTCACACAATTTGGAAAAAAATTCACCAAATACATTTAGACTGCGGGTCAGGCTGGTTAGCAGCAGTTCTTTATTTCTGTCCTGTGAGAAGATCTGGCTGAACAAGAAACTCACAGGAGGGATCAGCTGGCTGGTATGGGCAACCAAGCTGCATTTGCTGCTTTCACTTAATTCATCCCAAACTATTTAGAAGCTAATTCAGCCCCAGGAGTTTTATATTTTACAGCAAGCCAGGAAAGTTGTCTACAGTTTGTTTGTTGATGATCAAGGAAATTTCTTATTTAAAACAAAAAATCAAACAACACTAAACTAAAATAAAGGCCAGATTTTAAGATGACAGGTGGTACCTGCTCTCATAGCTGTGACTGAAAGAAAATTACAGTAAGAGCTGAAAAACAAGCCTGAGGAATCCTCTGTTATTTCACATTAAAATCCTAGGTGCTGGGCACGGTGAAGACATATTACCATAAATCAAAGCTAATGCCATGAGCCAGATGGTTCAAATTTGTGTACTAAGTGTTAGGCACTAACAGAGCACAACAGTCTGTTGTCTTTCCACAGAAGGGTTCTCAGTTTTGAGCAGCTAATTAGCCTAAAATTAATTAGGGCCAATCTGAACATTTTTCCACACACACCAAAAAAAAAAAAAAAAAAATTGGATGTGTGTAGAAACAGGCCAAAACCCCTGTCTGACTAGAGCAGCAATGGCACTGAGAACAGGCAGGAGGGAATTGTACGAGGGAACAGAACGGAAAAGAGCCCGCACAGACAACTGCCACAGGCAGGTTAAGAGAAAGAAAGAAAGAAAGAAAGAAAGAAGAAAACAAATCTTTGGAGAAGAGAAACAGTCCATCTCCAAAGTTTACTCAGGAAGCTGCTGCACCGAGGGTCAGCTTGCCACAAACTTGGCCCCGATGGTTGGAATAAATATTTGACAGGTGCCATACTTTACGTGATGCTCGTGTTTAACCTGGTCTGCTGTTGTGGCTGTCCTTTGGACACTTAGAGACAGGGACACTCAATCCATGCATCCCAAAGGAGATGGCAAAGGGCACGGCCCTGCTAGGAAGCTGGCAGCTCTGCTCCAGAGCAGCATTCCCTGGGAATTTTGCTGTAAAAATGCTGACACCTACCCCATTAGCCAGCAGACTTTCTAGATGACACAGATACCAAATCCCATCCCATTTCCACTTCCTTCAGGCACACAAGACTTTTTTTTTGTTGTTGTTCAGATTGGAGCCTCAGCTCTTAAATAGCACACAAGCCAAAAAAGTCCTGTACAACGCAGAATTATATTTTGGTTCTTTTTTCTCCCAGTGAGCAAGCTTCATACACTCAGATGTGCTAGGCACTTTGGCAGGGCTGAGATCCGGGGCACTGCAATGATGTTTAATCCCATTACTAATGCTTATTTTAGAATCTGCTTGTCCTTAAAGACATGATAGTGATCTTAATTATTGTCTCCAACATGTATTTGCCTGAAATAATTATTATACTTCATTCCTATAGAGACAATGAGATAAAACTCTAATTTCATTTTATTGGCCCTTCTATCCATCAAGAAATTAGTTTCTTGTGAGAGCTTTGAAGTAGTCCCCTTCACGGATTAAACTCCTTGAAAGTACAAGAACAGAAGGGCGGGGTGTGGGGGAATTGAAATAATTTACATACCAGCAGACATGTAATGGGAATCAACAATGCAACCAGACCTACATGATGGTTGAGAGGAAAACGTTCAGACATGCTATTCAACACGAAAAAAAAAAAAAGTTTGGTTAGCTGCAGCTTTTAGCTCAGGAGACAGCCAAGGGCTGCACTCAGGCAGAGGAGACAAGCAGCAGAGAAGAGCTTCCCTAATCATATTTAAAAAAAAAAAAATAATAAAACAACAAAAACCCAAACCCAACAACCCCCCAAAACACCCATTACTGGATAAAAGAACATCAGATGCTTAACTGTCGCTTGGCTGTCTGCCAGGCAGGCTCCCAGCACCACCGTCAATATTATACAATGTGTAGGAATAAATAGCACAAGCTCTGTCAGAGCAGCGCCTAAGATTTGGTGTTGGATCTAGGCAAGATATCGCTCCCCAAAACACGAAAAATCTTGTGCTCTGAATTTCGTTACAAACAAAATTTCAGCCGCCTTTTTTTTTAGAAGACAAGGTGGCAAACCTGACTGCTGAGATCATTCCTGTGTTTACTTCCAAACAAATACAGGGCAACTCTCGTTTTTGGTAAACTTCAAACAAGATGAAAAAGAAAACCTGTCCATTAAAGGGAAAACTTTGAGCACAAGAATTATTATTGTATGCAAGGATGGATTCCACGCAATCCTCGGAGCTGTCTCCTGGGACTGAAGGAACAGTTTGAGCTGGTCCTGTAACATCTTCTGGAGAGCCAGTGCTTTCCCACAGAAAGCAGTGGTATCCTAGGTCTTTAGGAATTTGACTGCAATGGGTGCTCAGCATCCTGCCCTGGAGCTGAAAGAGCAATTACACATGCTCTGAAATTCAAGTTTATGAGTTACTCAATTGATCTAAACTTTATTCATGCTTTTAACTCTTGAGTCTGACTGGAACCAGGAGTGCTGAGGCCCCTGCTAATCAGAAGCTATACGGTTAGAGTGCTTTTAAATGTAGATTAGCACACCTTCAAAGAAAGAAATGTAAGCACGTAAAGAACCTGCCCCAAACCTTAGCATGTTCAGGATAAAGGTTTTGCAGTGCTGGGCTGTACGTAGCACATGTGATATACAAAGCAACCCTTCCTAACCACCCACCCATCATGGATATAGCTCTAAAACACTTATTTTCTTTTCCATATGCTGCATATTTAAATTTCTGTCTAATATCCACACAATCAGCTGTCATTTTTTTCAAGGCACGGAACTGGAGACACAAGGACCCTGCGTTACCTCTTCCTCCACACAGACTTTTGCTCTTTCTGCCTTCTGGCCTTAATGATTCCAAAATAAAGATCTCTCTGTCTGACAGCAAGTGGCTGCTCTTTTTAGTGAGCCTTCCCACTGTACTGCAGCCCTGATACTACTGTGCTGCAAGAAAAGTATGTTCACTTCTTCCCAACACAACCTAGAAAGCCAAAACAGTGGGAAACCTCCTACTTGGTATCATGCCAAAGAAAGTTTTTGAAGAGAAAAACGGTGGTGTACGGACAATGGCACAGAAAAATCGTCAGGAAAATCCTATATATGATTAGATTATCACAAGAAATGCAATGCAAATGGTAATCACATGTATGTCACTGGTGCTAAATATAAATGTGTCAGAGGCCTCCCATATGGAGAAAGTCCAGCTGATATTGATAAGATTTTATGCTTCAGTTGATGGCTGAAAGGTTTCAGTCCAGCTTAAAGGTATGTGCTGACACCTTCATTGCAGCTTTTCTAAGGAAAAGTTCGTATCCTTCATGAAAAGAATCTTAACCATGCAGACAGCAGAAGCTCAGGGTTCCATGCCCCACGGGTTTTACAGCCCTGGGAATGTTGTGCAGCAATTTTCTAAGCTGGCATTTTGCAGATCCTGAAGTTGCACACACAAGAGGAACATACAGTCCTCTGAAAATATCCAGTTCTTAAAAGCAAAGCATATGATAATAGAACTTCCTCTTTGCTGATTAATGTTCTCTAAAACTCTCAGCGCTGTTTAATCATGTGATTAAAAAGTACCGTTTCTGTTGCTGTGTGAAGAGCAAAAGGCCAACTTGTCTTCCAGTTCTGCGCCATTGATGGCTTTTATAATATTGATGCATAAAAAAATCACATCATTGCATTTAGGAAAAAACCCAGCAGTGCTGCTCAGGTGACAGAGGGGCCACGCTGGCTGTCTGCCAGGGTTCTGCCAGATCCACCACGGGCTGTGACTTCCTAGAGAAGCAGTTGTGTCATCTTGCTAGGAAGTAACAAGTCATGCAGAATCCCTTTCTCTATAATGTGGTTTCAGAAGAAGTGCCAAAATTGTTAAATTGATCGAACAATAGACAGAAAGAAGCAGAATTACATCAGGCACATTTCAAACCCCTCTGCAACCGCTGTTGGCAGCAGGCTTGCAGCTACAAGAGTCTTTTGCCCTTACCAACGTTCAGGGGCTTCAAATCTTATGAAGAAAGGGCAGAACCAGAGGATAAAACTTAGAAGGAGCCATGGGACCAGAGCTGGTATCTTCCCCCTCTCAAATGATTGTCCTCGCCTCTAATTTATGAAGCAAGGGCTCTGAGAGATGTCAGCTATAAAAAGAAGCCTGGCTCCATAGTTTGAGGAGACTCCTCCACCCATGCTGTCGGCTCTCCGCCTGTGCCATGTTCCCGGGAGAACTGAACCTCCCCCAGCATTTCAGCCACAGCCGACCACAGCTGGGCGCCTTTGCCCAAGCTGTTGCTCGTGTGTGCAGGTGCACCTCTGATCTGCTGCCCTGGGTAGGGATGATGAGCCTCCGCCATGGTTTAGGCGTAATGGAAGGGAGGAAAAACAGACACCTTAAACATCCCACTAAAATTAACACACGAGTTTTTTCTTTTTTTTTTTTCTTTTTGGTGCAAATATCTCAGGGGGCTGAAAGAACTTTCTTACTCACAGACAGACATATAAATAGCAAATGCAAAAGCTGGTCGTCCTCCCCATGCATTAGCAGGAAAATACCTGTGCTGGTATGAGTAACATCTGGTGTTGCAGTACTGGATTTACAGCAGCTCAGTCCCAGCCAAGCAAGTATGATAAGAAAAACTGTTGCAAACTGGTAGTTTTGAAACTTAGGAAACCCCCAGCTAAGCCAAAGCATTGTCACTGATTTCCCTCACAGCCCATCTGGTACAGCCTGGGGAAATCCTATACAGCACCCACAGAAATATTTAAGGAGTAAACAGGAACGTTTGAGTGATTTCTTCCCTCCCCCATCCCACAGGAGCAGAAAAGGGAGTGGAAGTTCAGCACGGGCTTTTACCTCTGTGCTGTTACATAACTGCGCCGTGCCTTTGCAGAATTCCTCCCGCTTCCAGCATGATCAAACCCACGGGAGGCTGGGAAAGAGACAGGGAAAAGGTATGTGACTTGCTCAGGGCTACGCAGCAAGCCAATGGCAGAGGTGGGAGGAGAACTTGCAGGTCCCGGCAGAGCCACTGCCGAACCCCTATGAGGCTCCACATTCCTGCCATTCTCGGCACATACTTTCCAAAACCTGAAATGCTGCTGCATCACAGGCTGACCATCCAGCTCAACGCACCACCTGCTTCTTAATGATCCCGTCACCATGCAGGGTACACAGACAGACACTGTAGCTATTTCTTGCCTTAGTCCCAAGAGGATTTAAGATTTCTGGAAATCATGCCCATCACATTCACTGACCAGTGGTTTTTCTCTTTGGTAGCCTTCCCTAACCACAGGCCTCATTTAAGCATCACTGACTGAGTCTCCTGTTCTTTAAAAATTCTGCAGTAGATTCCATTTACTAATACTAACAGGAAATCCCATGAATCTGCCTCATGCCCTTTCACTGACTTCACAAATCCAATTGATACAGATAGAGCCAATTTCTGAAACTGCAGCTGTCCACACTTACAAAGCTCTGACTGTTAGATAAGAAAGTGCCAGCTGGAACAAGAAGTTTCTCCTACTACTGGATGCCACACTCCCAGCCAAGCGGGCAGCTGTCAGCTTGGGTGGCGGCAGAGCTGCATAAATGGGAAACCCTTAGATCCAGTCTCTCGTGCTCACCCTAAAGCAACTGAACAGCCCCACAACAGGAAGAGGGAGTAAAGCTCAGTCCCAGAAGAATGCAGTCGCACTTGTTTCCAGTCCCCTCTCCGTATTATTGCATCCCTCACGGCCCATGGGAGCTGGAGGCCAAAGAAAGTGCAGTATTTGGGACAAAAAGCTCTGCGGGCCCCTCTTTGGATCTAAGAAGGGCCATGGTCTCAGCCTCACTGAAAGAGAAGCTGAAGTTCTCCTCAAGTCTGAGCCCCATTCAGCACTTCACAGGGTCCGCGCGTGGTCTGGTGATGATTTTCGCTGCTGGTTATAAACCATGGATGAGTTTTAATCTGCGTACGATTACAGCTCCCAAGATGTTTTAATAAACAGGCACTAACCTGGGAGGTGAGGGAATGGGCAGAGGGGCTGGCTCCACCATTCTCAGCCTGGATGTGTCCGAGGGGGAACATGGATCATCTCCCATCGGAGTACAACTGGATGTGCATTCGCCCCGATACCAAGAGCGTGCTATACCTGGGAAGGGGATTTCGGAGGACTGAAACAGGCGTCCACTTCCAGCAAGGGGGATCTAAACCTCTCTCCTCACCATCACTCCATGAGGTGGCTGCTAGGTGCCACCAAGTCTTTCTAGGGGCTATGGCTCTTGGCCACCTGCCTGAGTATCAGGAAAACAATTTAACAATGCCTTCGTGGATCCCTGCTTCACCTGCTCGTGGTCCAGTCTGGGAATAAGCATAAGCAGAATAAAAAAATCCATGTCATTAATGACACTCAACAGATTCCATCAGTGCCTTCCTAAAAGATTCCTGTCTTAGAAGCAAAAGCACCTCATGGCTCACTGCACATCTTCAGTGAACCCTGAGAAGTTACCAGAAACTATTTATTTCTTGTCTAAAATAACACAGCTGCCTATATGCCCATCCATTCTGTTTTGCAATTTCCCTATTTCTTAATCCTTAATCTACTTTTCTGGAGATGTTTCAGAGCCAATCCGTCTCCTCCCTCAGCCCCCACATCAACCACTGAGTGGGAATTTTTTAAAGGGTTTTTAAGTCTTACCCTTTACATACAGACTTTCCTGAGATTTTTAATCTTTTTAACCTTCCTTCTAAAGAAGGATCTTTTGAAAGCATTTTTTCTATTTGGTAAATCACATCAATTGAGTACTTTCACAGAAATGGACAGGAATTCTTCAGCGCCTTCTGATAAGCAGGGAAGAACATTAAACCAGAAGCCTTTAATAACTTTGAGTACTCCATGGGAAGCTCTAGTATCAGCATGAGGATAACTGATTTGATCAAATACAACACACAGATAGATAGACAGACAAACAAGCAGATATGCATCATTATATTTCAGAGATCTTAAGCCATGAGAAGAATGGGGCAACACATCAATTCTTCAGCTCAGAATTCATAAAAGAAATGGAAAATCCGTGTATATATATATATATACACACACACGTAAGCAAAAAAAACTTGTTTTTAAAAAGTGAAATACTGCTTGTGTAGCTACTTTGGCACCCATAATTGCACATTCCTTTTGCTCTTTATCCTTACAGTCATCTTTATGGTGATTTCCTGAATGGGAAAAGGGTCTTCAGGAAAGAAAACCTAACAGAGAAACAAACAAATAACTAAGTAGAAATTAAAGCCCAAGCTGTAAATACAACTCTCGGTGGTTTTTTTTAATGGAAACTTTCTATATGGATCCATGCAAGTTACATGTATGGAAAGCTGACTGTGGCTTTGTGGGCTTCTTAATATAAATATCCTGACATAAAAATTACTATTCTAGAAAGCATTGTGGAAAGATTGGAAAAAATCTCCTCATACACAGACCTATGTAAACTGTTTAGTAACTAGGGAGAGTTTTCGGATGGAAGCCACCCTCCCCACCCCCCCCGCGCCCCTTGCAGACTCCTGTCTCATTTTGTGAAACTGCTTTGCTGTCTTTCAGAGGGGGCAGCTGAGCAATCCGTTTCAGTGCCTCTCTTTCCCAGGGAACAAATCCCCCCCAGCCCTCCTGCTGCATCCTGACAGCGATGGCAGGCCTTTCTTCGCCGAGTTCTTTCAATAATGCTGCAACTGCAACATTAGGAGAAACAATTAGGACTGAGGGGAGTTGCCTCTGTATGCCAGATCTGCTTAATAACTTAATTAAATAAACAGAAATATAATTATAATGTAAATATTTCCTTTCTTTAATTCCAAGGCATCCTTAGAGAGAGAACACTGCCGAAATGATACAAAATTATGGAAAACCTTTTCAGTTCCTCCACGCTTAAAAACAATTTTGCTGTCTTCCCATGCCTTCCTACTTGTAGTATTTCACTTTTAAAATTTCAGAACCACCTATCAGACAGAGAAAAATGCATCCTTGGAAATGAATACCCCAGATAGTCGAAAGTGTTTATAACTGAAAAGGAACCATGAAGGAGTAAATTGCTCTGTAATTTATAACTGCTGATTTCCTTCCTCAAATTATTTTCATTCAGCAGTTTTCTCTGAGAACTTTCACAGTTTCAAATGGTTTTTTGAAAAAGTGCAAGACACACTCAGATCATGTTGTCTTTTGGCACGTACACAGCCACGTGCAGAGACGATGACCCTACCTTATGGCTTTACACTGAATGAACTCTGATGGCTTCAAGACATTTACTCATTATTTACATCAGTTGAGGCTTAAACTTACCATCAAAAAGGTTTTTCCCCATGTACTTACGGGGGGGGGGATTTTCTTTGGCTTCCCCACCACCAAATTCTGAATGCAACCTGTTCCACCTAGCTATTTAGAAAGAACAATAAAAATCTAAGCAGTGGCAGTGACACCGTCCTGAAACAACAGCACACATCACAACACCCCAGATCAAGTATTGTGAAAAATCCCTCTAAAATAGCAAGAGGAGCAATATAAAAAAATTCCTTGAAATCAGGAATAAAACTCCTACTGCTGTCTAGATCTGAGTCCAAATTACAGTGATCTTAGCTTTGTCCTTTCTCTCTCAGAACTGCTAAAGATAAAAGTCAGCATGTAAATGTGCAAGCCCACATAACGCTGACCCCAGACCAGCACAAGCTTGAGTATCTCGGGGATTCTTCATGCACAAGCCTCCAAGCACACCTGGATCTAAGCAAGACACTCCAAACTTTGCAGGCAACCAAGAAACCTGCAAGTCCCAGCTGCAATAATTACGGCCAAACCAGATTTTCTGGCAATGGCTTCCTTCACTTCACAGTCCGGATCCACATTTCCCATTTGACAGTCTCCAGCCCGCTCTTTTCCGTGTATGCACATGAGTTAACTTCTTATGCCACAAAACGTGGGGTCATTTTCTGCCTGACGCCTCCTGTGACTGCCCCACGTTTGGCCTCGTGACCTGCTGCAGCAGCTCCACACACGTGCTCTGAACGCTGTGCCAGCAAATGGTTATGCCATTAATAAATCTCTGCAGAATGCAAGACACAGGTGTGTGCTGTGCGTTTAGGAAGGAGAGCCGAAGATGACCTCATGCTGCACTTTGGAAGGAGGATGTTAAAGAGTTCAGGCAGCCAGTGCTGACAGGGAGACATGGACCTGTACGTCGGGGATTCTGCCTTCCTGCTTCCTCTGTGCTTCCACGCGGAGGCACCTCAGCCCCAGCTGAAGTCCGGAGGGCTCCACGTGGAACCAAGCTGCAGGTTCGGGGGTTAGTTAGAGATTACACTCACACCAAAAAGGGGTATGGAAGAGAAGAAACAGAACTGGTTTAACTGTATTAACTCCAGTGTTAATACAGGCCAGTAGTACACTTGTCTTTCTGGCTGAAAATTGGTTTAAGACCAAAAAAAAAAAAAAATTCATAGAATATGCACTTCTTCACAATTCCCTGTTCCTAGTCATCTCCTTGTCTTCAGAAAGTGACCCTGGGCTTGCTGCCATTGTTGCTTACATCTTCCCCCTCATCAGGCCTATTCTTGTTTCTACTTGGTGCTCTTAATTCCTTAAATATAAAAGTTTATATTTATCTATATAGTTATACACACATATTCCACTCAATTTCCTCAGGATATGACTCTTCCATGCTGCATAAACTTCCTTCCCTGGCCTTCTCCAGCTCTATCATTCTTTTTGCTACTGTCCAGGGTGCAGCTGTCAGGGGCAGGAAGCCCCAGACCCTGCTGCTCACACAGAGATTGATCAAGGTCAGGGAAAGGGTAGCCAGTACCTGCTGCCTCCCACCCTCCCAAACCTTTCACATCAAAACAAATGAGTCCCCAGATAGCCCCGTGAGCTCTCAAATGCAGAAACAGACCGAGAAGTTGGTGTAGGGAGGTAAAACCCATCTCGGAGAAGGACATGAGGTTATGGCCCTCCCAGAGATGGCCGAAGGCTGAGAAAGAGGCAGGGGAAGCTCAGGTGAGCACCCCAGCACATAAAAACTGCAGTGGGGAATCATGGTGATGAGGTTTCTTGTATAAGGAAGCTTCAAGGGATAAAATGGATATGCCTGAATATTGCAGTTGCAATATTATTTCAAATAATTAATTTAAAATGAGATTAGATAAGTAACTCACCTACATTATTTATACAACTTGTTCAGCACTCCTAATTTCCAAGGACTTGCAGACTCAGATTAGAAACTGGATTTAATTTCTTTTCTTAATCAATTTTGCTTTCACTTGGAATAGAGAACTAGAGAATGTATAAAAGTGTCACAGAAGACTTAAAGCAGATGAAATTATTTGACTTCCCACTTTATCTGCCAACATGCAGATGAGAAAAAACAAAAAATCGTGGTGTTTTTCCTCAAGTCTCTAAAATGTCAGTTTCGGACCCCTCTGATAATAAGAGTAGGAGAAACTGATACTGAAACTGTAAATGAGAGGGAAATTTTGTGAGCAGATTTGGAGAAAAAGGATAGCATGGCTACGCTGACTGCAGAGAGACTGAGCCACGGAGGGCTCCATGAAACCCGAAAGAGTCACCTTAAATTTAACTGCTCATCAAAATGCTTCACATAAATGAACCATCATGGTTTCTGAAGGGCAAAAAGTCACCATTCAGTAGGACTGGGTTTGCACTGTGAAAGGTGAACTGGAACTGAAATGAACTTTCCCACGCTAAAGAAAACGCTTACATCCTGCCTGGCCAGTTTTAGAGAAAGAAGTCAGCTACGACATTTGGATGTAAAACCAAAATTCTTGAGTCAGGGGTTCGCTAACCCAAGGCCTTCACTGGAACCCGTTTCTGCAGCTCACGTGGCAAACCAGCCTCCGCAAGGATCACCAAGGGCAGATTCTGCAAGGTGTCTTCAACTCCCTATCAATCTCAGGTGCAACCAACGGGAGTTAGAGATTTAGCACCCTGCAGGATTTGACCCAGCTTCAGAAAATAAAGAACCGAAGGTATAAAACTACAATTAGCTGGATTTCCCAGGAACGTGTCATTGGAGGAATGGGATAATTATTACAGCATAGAACTGTTAAAAGTAAAAATGTCCTCTATTCCCCTCTGATGTTGAAAGAAGAATCATTAATTCAAAGGCATGCAGAAATTCATGGAATTTAAAACACCAAGAAAGTGTGGTCTAGTCTTGTCAGATACAGGGTGCCTTTTATAAGACATTTCCTAGCTTGCCCAACCACAGAGGAGCCCCCACAGCTTTTTCAGATCTCCTCTACAGGGTAGTTAGATTACCCTCAAACACAGCAAAATAATTAAACCACGCCAATTAAAATGGATGTGACTTCAAGGGATCTTTTCTAAAGCATTGCTCTCTATCAGTTAACTCATTCCAAGCCATGCAGAACCTAAAAGTAAAATACCCCAGAAAGTCAGCCGTGTCCTGGGCTGCACCGAAAAAAACGTGGTCAGCAGGTCGAGGGAGGTGGAACCTCCCTTTTACCCTGCTCTCGTGAGACTCCAGCTGGATACAGCTCTGGGGCCTCCAGCATAAGAAAGACGTGGACCTGTTGGAGCAAGTCCAAAGGAGGCCCCAAAGGTGATCAGAGGGGTGAAGCACCTCTCCTACGAAGACGGGGTGAGAGAGGTGGGGCGGTCCAGCCTGGTGAAAAGAAGATTCCAGGAAGACCTCAGAGCCTCTTCCAGTATCTAAAGGACTACAAGAGAGTTGGAGAGGGACTTTTTATAAGGGCGTGGAGTGACAGGACAAGGAGGAATGGCTTTAAACTGGCAGAGGGTAGGTTTAGATTACACTAAGAAGAAATTCCCAACAGTGAGGATGATGAGACACGGGAACAGGTTACCCAGGAGAAGTTGTGGATGCCCCAACCATTCCTGGAAGTGTCCAAGGCCAAGTTGGGTGAGCTCTGAGCAACCTGGTCTAGTGGAAGATGTCTCTACCCACAGCAACAGGGGGGAGTGGAACTTTAGATCTTTAAGGCCCCTTCCAAACCACACCATTCAACAAAACGTGTATTTTTCCTTTGGACATAAGGTCAGACATACAGTTATGAGACTCTTGCCCTATAATTAGCAAAGTTTTCAGTAAACTAACATAGTTTTCAAGAGTTCATCCACCCACTGAACTGGTACCTCTTCGGCAGCATCACAGTGGGACAATGGCTGTTTGTGGTTGCACAGACTTTTCCCTTCAGCCCTTATGGATACCCATCTCGCAAATGCTGCTGCAATTTATAATTTTTAGTATAATTTGTAATTTTATAATTTTTAGTAAGTGTATGATTGGCATTAGGAGAATGAGAACCGTTGAAACAGGACTCTTTGTTTCCTAGAACATTCCGCATTCAGCAAATAATAATATTACAAATACTCTATTTCCATTGGGACAAACGTTTTTGCAATTTGAGTTACAAGTTTAGTGCTCACCTTGTGATGATGATTTAGTCCCGTTAATTGTGCCTTGGACCCTAATTGGCTGTTAAATCAATCTGTTTCTCACCCTGGGTGTCTGTCTAACTTCAGCCTTGCAAGGACAACTGGTGAAAGGATAAGGTCTGAACGAGCTGCCTCAGCCACTGTTTAGCAGTGGGGTGTGAAGCTTAGCCCAGGCTGCCCCTCCAAATATTTGTACTTCTCAGGAAGGACTTCCACCTGCTGTTGTGCTCCACAGGCTTTGGTGACTGTAGCTCAGGCTTGCCTCATTTGTACGCCTCTCATCGGTGTAAGCTGTGCCCTGAGCTCACAGAAATTCAAGAGTTTAGCCCAGATTTAGTCTTAGCCTCAGAAGGCAGGATTGGAAGAGGTCAGTGAATTGTGGGGTTGGCACATAAAAAATGGCAGACAAGTATTTTTCACTTCCATTTCTCAAAGACCAAGTTCTTTGGTGCAGATGTCCTTCCTGTTAATATTATGGACAAGACTTATATTCTGTACCTTTTTGTTTGGGTTTTTTTTTTAAGCTGTCGCTTCAAAGTTTCCTTTCTTTTCAGCTCCGGTGCTATGGTTGCACTTACAAATCGGCTCACTGACTGAAGTCATGCAAGCACCATTTACCACAGTGGAGGCTTGTCATTGGAGACGAGACATTGCTGCTGATTCTGAGGACCACCTGATTCTCTCTAAGAGGCTCCTCCACTATTTCATAATTAAATTTTCCACTAAACCTCAGTAAATTTCCACTAGGCCTCACTAAATTTCCGCTAGGCCTCACTAAACAGGACAACGTGGCAAGAATGAAGGTAATGCACAACGTGTATATTGTGAAAGCATAAAACAACAGCAGAGTTCTCTCTAAGAGGTAGCCACGAATAAAGGACATGAATCATATTAGACATTAATTTGCTTTTACAACATTTCTGTTCGAGGAACTTCCATGCTCGTGTCTCTTTGGTTAACTCTTCGTAACTCTCTGGCTTGCTCAGGAATTGTGTAGAGCACAAGTTGGCCCAAACCATGCCAGGGGCTATTGCAACACTGTGAGACCACAAGAGAACAGAAATACTGATCAGTGCTGTGCTGTTTCTTGGTAAATATAAGCTCTGTGACACATTTCCCTCCTTAGAAAATGCATATCCTTTATTCACCCAGGTTGCCCCATTAAAGAAAACACACAGTTAAAAGGTTGCTGGTAAAAATCACATGCATCAGCATTTTCAAGAGCATTAGCGTTCAAGTTCATGTTGGAAGCCTGCTTGTGAGGGGACCTCCTCCTTCAAATATCTCCAGTTACCACATTTTGATTCCCATCGCACATCAGACTAAAAGCAGGAGCAAAGTTCCTTTCAGCCGAAACAAAGCTGGAAGGGCACTAATGCTCTCCAACCAACGGTGGTCATTGAGACCTCAAATGAGACTCTCACCTGTGGCCAGTCCCAAGTCCAAGGCCTGCAGAGTGGACAGCTTGGACCCTGGCACCAGCTGGTTGGTTCTGTAGATCTGTTCCTGTAATGTTGCACTACTCACTAACGTGGGTGAAACCTCCATGTGCAGGACTGTCCCATCAAACCCTTTTAAAGGGATTTAAGGCACTAGGGCCCTTGGGACTGGTGTCACCCATGAGAGCACTGTAACTGCACGGATAACCGTATCAGACTCTAAGAGCTGGAAGTCATTTAGTCTCTCCAAGCAAGTGAAGAACCACTCTGGGTGAAGTCTGTAGTGCCGTCTAGTCTGACTCCCTCTTCAGAACTGAGTAGGTTCAATTCTTCTGTCGCCACAACTGGTTCCACACCAGACCAAAAGGTTACTGCTGGTCTTCAGCAGAACTTCCCTGACCGTAAATGAGCAAGTTCCCCCATTGTCAGAGACAACTGCAACCTCGGCTGCAAACTCTGCACTTGGCTGGTTATAACTTACTCCAGCGCTTTGTCTTGCAAAGTAAAGACAGATGACTTGCTAGTGGTCATTTATAAATAAGCTCAGGACTGTACTGCAGTGATTCACACAATCAATGTTGCTACCTATTATACTGTACATATGAGGTGAGGGAGAGTTGCAAATACACTCGACGCTTCCAAGTTTATATCCCTTAGATTGACTTTATATTTCCTCGGTTCTGTAGTACATATTTTTAGAATGCTTGGATCTGATTCAGCTTGTCCCGCTGAACAAAACAGTTTCACTGCTCTGAGACCAGAGGAACACAGTGGTGAATCAGGCCCTTTATTTGCCTCCAATGGCTCACTATCAGGCCTACTGCAAACTACCTATTGAAAGCATGACAGCCAGCACTATGCTCTATAGTGAGCGTTTGGAGTATCATGCCCTAAGTATAGGCCATATGAAGAGGTCTTTTGTTCAGGAAAGCAAACTGTACAGTGTTTAGCAAGCCACACTCCAAATATAGGATCGATAAAGCACGGCTAAAATCAACTATTGCCTCAACAGGCATTCACAGATTTTCTCTGAATTAAGCACGCTTGAATCTTAGGGCCACAATGCTTTCACTCAGCTCTTTCACAGACAGTTCATGCAGAAATAGAGTAGGCTGGGACCTGGTATAGGGCAATGCGCGAGAACTTGAGGCTCCGAGTGGGGAAGAAAAAAAAAAGAGAAAAAAAACAAAATAAAAATAAACCATATGGAATCCACACTCAGATGCCTTTAAAACAACCACAAACATTCTTGCTGCCTCAAGCTGCAAATGTCGTGAAACAATTACTGGGCTGGGGGACTTCAAAGGTTCACTGAGAGCAGCAGTTTTATTTTTCAATCAAACACAGGAATAGGGCTTTTTTTCCTCCCTCCCTCTCTCGCTCTCCCCTTTTTTTTTTCTGAATGAAACAGCGCCCAGGCTTCCTGATTTCAAAAACCTTGTTCCGCTTCGCTTGACCACTCCATAACCTTAGGAGAAGCTCAAAAACTTCAAAACGAAACTGTGAGTCATACTGAATGAAAAAGACATTCTTATATTTCATTAAGATTGAAAACTGCTGCATTCCTTGTTTGTAAAATTTACATGAATGATCTTTAAGAGCTTGCAGCTGAATGCTGTGTAAAGCTTGAACTTCCATAAATTCCTGTTTACTTAATCATTGATTGTAGAAGGTGACTGACAGTCATTTGCAGGGGTTTGGAGATTCATAATTCACTGTGCTTAGAAACAACTGGACTCCTTCTTGCCACTGGCTAACCTATTTATACTTCTTCTCCCCTGCTTTTTGAAGCATCTATGCACTTTTATTTCGTTTTTTCATTTCAGAAAGGCAACAGTTTAACCTCAGTTTCCTTGCAGGAGCTTTTGCAAAGGCTGCAGTGTTGCTTACCTCGAGCATTGGCTCGCTGGTGCGTGCTTTAACATGGTGTTTTCAGATGGCTGAAAACACAGGGCACGTTTGGCAGAACAGATGTATGGCCGGCAGCCCGAGTTCTGCAGCGTTTAAGGAGCACACCTCCCGCCACCAGGAGAATCCAGGCTGCTCCAAGAGGCTGGATCCCAAGGGGTTCAAGTTGGCACTGACCCCTCTGTAGAGAGTCATGCACACAAAAATCATGCAGAAATAACATGCTGCCCCCTTTGAAGAGAACTGAGTCAAATTGTTAAAAATGAAACTGACTCATTGTAGAAACAGTGGTCACTGGAATGGCATCTCCACAACTGCTGCGGTAAGAGAGGAAGCTGCCTGACCGCAACTGCCTTTGTGCTTATTCTAGCTGTTTAAGTTCTAAAAACCACAAAACCCCATTTGAAATTCCACTGTATAGCAAGGTTTGTGTAATGAGGTTACAATTCATAATAGGATCATTGAAAACTGAAACAAGCAGCATTAATATGTGGACTGCCTGCAACGAGCTAGCAGCAGCGTGATGATGTCATTTTTAATTAAAAGTCTGTCCCTGTTTGATACGCTAAAAAAAGAGTGCAAATCAGGGAATATGCGCTGATCCCATCCATAGGGAAAGACTGTCAAGCAGCACAGTGGTATCACAGAGCACCCTGCGAGCCATATGGCATGGCTTTAATGGAACTAATTCCCACGTACTCTGCTTGTGTCACGCGTATCAGGATTCTGCTCCCACACTGAAAAGACATTAGTCAGGAACAGGGGGAGGGGAGGCCCAGTGATACCCAGCATCGTGTCCTTTATCATGTGCCATGCTGTAAGTGCAACTGCAGCAGTGCTGAGACCAGGAGGAAATGGGCTGCAGGTTCATGGAAGTGGACAGACCCTTCATTCCCTTAAGTCAGCGGCTATGCCAATTTACAGCGATGCAAGTCCAGGCCTTTCAGCAGAAGTGACCAGCCAGCCCTGTGAAATATCATTTCAAAATGGCTGGTACTTGTAGAGCCATTTATTCACCCAGTATTGCACTTTCACCCAAGACTGAGTGACACAGAAACCGAGAGATGCTCATCCACAAAACCCTTCCCTGCTTAGCACTGTTGATTCCTTTTCAGCCTCTTGCGTTCCTTAAGGCAATTAAACCAACGCTGGACTTCAGTAGAAGGAGGATACACTCCTGTGAATGTCAGTGGCTGCTGAACACATGGTCCACCTCACCAAACATCAGGCACCAAGGACCCAGTCAGCCCATCCTTAGTTCTCTAAACAGCCTTTTTGACTACAGAGAGGCTCATCTTACTCAGCTGGGTAAGAACCATAAGATGTTGCAATGAAGCCTGTCACGACTTGCATGAAAGTAGCAGAAGAAAGATGACCAAGAAAACATTTACACTTCACTTAACTGCCATTTTCATGTCCTACAAATATTTGGGAGTTAATTTTGCCATTTATTTAAAATTTCACTGTCGGATTTCCCCACCCAAAATTACTGGGTTTGGGTCCAAGTCATGAAGACAATTACATGCACAATCCTTACACCAAGCTGGTCTGCAGACCTGCATGAAGCCAATAAAATTTACTTTTCCTTTTTAATATTTCTGTGTAAAGTTTGATGTAAGAGTATATGCGGATCTTTGAAAAACATTGAGTTGATCATGAGTGTAAAAGAAATTTGGGAACCACTAGCATAAAGTTTTGGCATTAGGTCTTAGTTTTATAGGATGCTGCCCTCATTTAGGATATGCATTGCCATTATCATCAGGGATATTTAGGTGGGAAATTCATTTGGACTAGTAGTTTTATTTCACCCAGTACTTTAGGCTCCTCAGATAGTTCTATACAAAATGAAGGAATGGAGAAATCTGTATCTTGTCCCAGGTATCTGCAGGCCTGCAACAACCTTCCTCAACTGATATTAAAAACTAGAGAGATGTCCAAAAGTTTTCAGCTTTAGCCTAGCCAGAGAATGCTCAGTGCAAAACACCTGGAACAGCTGTGCTCTCTGAGCACCATCCTACACGATTCCTTCTTGGGAGACAGAAACAGACAGGGCACGTCTCTCACTGCAGCAGCTACTCTCCTAAAGCCCTGCGTGTGGCTGCAAGCACACACACGTGTATGAAAGGGAGAGAGTGCACACAACCAACTTTCTAAGCCAGTGGGAGGGAAGGATTACCACAGCACTGGACCCCACATGTTTAATTTTCACACAGACTTAACCTGAGATATGCTGCATCAGACCCAAGGTAGTGCTGTTCCTATTCTTATTGACCCCAATCACTTTAAGCCTATTGAGTGCTGTACTCCAGAAAGAAGATTTAAATTACACCTGGAGAATGTTTCTTGTTGATCCTGAGTGCAATGTGCTTTTTGAAGAAATAGTATTTCCTTCTTGGACCACAATGAGCAAGTCCCAGGTCAGACAAATCACGTGTGGTAGAACAGGTTGCAGTGTGAAGGGCTCATAGGGTCACACTGATTTTTGTTATTCAGCTCAAGGAGCTTGGCTATTTGTCAGGGAATGCAAAGCCTATCTTCTCATGCTAATAAATGATTTAATTCCATATACTCATTACTGTGAAGCCAAAATTCATCAGCTAAAAAAATTACAATCTACCTATCCTATAAAAGACAGATCATTACTCATACAAGTTTTTCACACTGAAATACAGCCAGATGAACGATAAAGAAGAATTTTCAAATTTGTTCTCTTGTGTGGAAAAAATATTGGAAATTGGAAAACTAAATGTAAAGCTAATCTCAGTGAAATAAAGCACTGGAGATCCCTAACATCAGTATAAATTTTCTCACCCTGTCCGTTCTTGCCTTACCTCGGAGGCATATTAAGAAATGAAACTGCCGGGATGTTTCTGCCCGATACCCTTTTTGTGTGTTTCACAGCTAGAAAGTGAAAGGCTCAGCAGGTTAAATACCAGCAGAGTAAAGTATTTTATTCAGATATCGGTTGCAAAGATCGGGGGAGGAGGGGGAACGCAGTGAGGCCTTTCAGCCTGCAGTGCCATGGGAGAAGAAAAACGAGACAGCAGAAGTGTGTGGTAACACAAAAAGAATGTTATCTCAGCGGAGGGGAAAATACTTTCAAATGCATAATTGCAAACACATACCCTCAGCAGCTAACCCAGAGCCCTCTCAGACTGCACAGCTAAGAGTTTGGAAAGTGGCCAAAGTATCAGTTTTATTTGAGAGATCAAAGTGATGAAAGAGAGAGAAAGAATAGCATCAAATATGATTGATAAAAAGTATTGCTTTCTTTGATTGGTTTCTGCTCCCCCTCCCTTTTCCACCTCATTCTTCTCCCAAGTTCACTAAGAAAAATGTCAGATCTGTGGTCCATCTAGTAACACATGCTTGCATGTGAGATGTGCCTATAGGAAAACACCTGCTCACTGCACATACCCGCCTAAACTCCTAATGGCCACGAGACTCCTACAGACTCACTGCAGGTAAGGGCTGTTTGCTGCAATACAATTATTTGTGACCCTGCACGGCTCGCACACACAGGCATTGTTTCACATTATGATATTTGGTTACTTTGTACAGCCTCCCTCATGCTGCTGAGCGTCCACACAATCCCCACGTGGATTTCCAGGGACTCTGACCCCAGAGTGTCGGTGCTGTCGCTGTTTCTGGTCCATAATAATTATCCTCCTTCCCCTCTTTATCGTGCACGCTGTCTTTATATAAACACTCTGAGGGAGATAAAAGGTTTATGATGGCAACACAGTTGAGTTTATGGTTCCTTTCACACACATAGATGTTACCTCAAGCACAGACCAGCCAGGATGAAGACCTTGGAACTAAAGGGCACTTTCACATGTGATGAGTTCAAACCATTACTAAATCCTCACAGGAATCGTGGCTGATGGGCAGGAACTAGGCCATGCTTAGGCCCATGAATTTAACAATATTATACAGGCCAGGACCTGCAAACAATGTACACAGTCACTTTATATGTGCACACATGTTGCAAAATCAGTTCTTTGCATCAGGATTTTGCAGCCTGTGGGGATGACATTTACTAGAACCACTTACATGAGCAAGAGTTTATTGCAGGAATAAAAGGCAGATCATGCCACAGGAATTCCGAGAAAGACACTTGTGGAGGTTACTGGTGAGTAATGAAGTGGGAGGAAAAAGAAATTGAAAAGGTATTGATTCCAAAGCAATACTCAGAAAATGAGGAATTTTACAGAGAAGGGACAAGGCAGCTCTGAGCCATGACAAGTATTAGGAAGTGAAGAGAGGAGACAGAGACCGCAGCAAAAGGAAAAGCAAAGAAATAGGCCTGAGATGATTTGGAAAAGAACTAGAAATTACAAGAACTAGAGCAAGATACTGTAGGTCTTTCCATGGTAAAGATGAGCAAAAAATCACAATAATTCAAGAGAGAGATAGGCATGATGATGACATTGGCCATTAAAGCAGATGAAGAAGATACAGGAGACCAGGTAGGATATGACCAGGTAATAAATATTTTTGCAACAAGCAGAGAGGGGGGGGGAATGAAAAATGATCCACAATAGTGAATTTGAACAACCCTCTTATGGATTTGATAAACTCAATCTTAACAAGATGTGGTGGTGAGCCTGGTTCATTAATCATTCAGCCATCTAGCTAATCCTGCATCCAATATCTCAAAGTCTGCAATAATCAGATGCTGTCTTGGCAAGCCTGAACCACTGGACAAACAGCAGATTAGGGGTCCATGATGAATGCATCACAGTACCTAACTCTGCAAGGGAAACAGGAGACGGAGGCATGAGGACATGTAGGGTGATTCGAGTCACAAGATAAACCTGTACCTTAAAAGGGGAAAATACTATGAAGAGGATGAAAAACAGGAACATGGGCAAGAGGGTAGGGAAACGGTAATCTGGGTGATGTGCACGTGGTTAGGAAAGATGCAGAAAGCTGAGATAAAAGGAAAGGGGCAGGCACGTCATGGATGATAAGGACAAGAGAAAGTTTAAAAATAGCTCCAGTAAAATCGCGGGGTTTTTAAACACGTACCACCACAGCAGGACCAAATCAGGGGTGCTGTGAAAGGAGGAGAATGTGTGACTGCTCAAATCACTCTGTGCGTTCCTAATCTGACAGGTGACAACTCTTCCTTTCTTCCTCTGCCCACGGCACAAAATTGCTCCCCAGTTCTCCCCACCCTTCATCCATCCACCTGTACTGGGGTGCACCAAGATTCGTAAGCAAGCTGGCAAGTCTCGTGTCTCCCAGGATGAAAGGACACAGAAAACCGTGAAGGTAAACGTGAAGCAGCCATCACTTTGGGGATGAATCCAGCCAATTTCACTGTTTCCTCTCTTGGTCCCCGGGGTGTTTAAGCAACATCTTTTCATTCCCAAGCACTAATTAGTCCTCACAACATGCGATACCTAACAATAACCTAACATGAGATACCTAAACAATTAGTATTACCTGCATTTAACAGGGAAGAGAATTAAGACTAATAGATTGAACAATTTAGCTACACCACAGGGAAGGTTAACTCCCAAAGAAGGGATTTAGACAAAATGAGTTCTTAACTCTGTTCTCTGACCATAGCTATTGATAATATTGCTGTTCCTACCTGAGCAAGACAGACAGCTGCCATCCGACTTTAGGGCTGTACCTGTTCTTTATTCATTTTACACCCTATGGTTACTCAGAATCAATTATTGACCTAACTGAGATCCGTACAACTCTCAGTAGCCCAATACTGGTTTTTTTCTGAAAAGCAGTCTCGAACTGCAAAAACTACCAGGTGTATTTAAAATGAATAGAGCAGAAAGAAAGAAACAAAAAGAACAGAAGACCTGAAGGACAACAGCAAATAGGAGGAAAGAAGCAAGTATATTGAAATCCAATGGGAAAGGTTAAACGCAGAAAAAGTGAAGGGAATAATGCAAGAGGAACCTCACAAGGAAGTGCAAGGTCGTGAGCTGCAGGGAAACCCAAAGTAATACAGACTGCAGCACATGTACACCTGGCAACTCCAGGTCAGTGAGACAGCAGGATGCCACACACCCTCAGCTCCCCCGAGAGCTGGTTACCCCGCTGGTGTCAAAGTCTAGCAACTGCAGCTACCGGGCAATGACGTCTGCAAAGCACACAACAGCAAAAGTACTCACCACTTCTACACAGCTTCAGCCTGACAAACAACTGCTGCACCCAAGAAGGTGTGGAGAGGAGTCAGGCGAGCAAGAAGCACCTAATTACAGCTAAACTGCAACCACCTCCTTCATTTGACTGTCTGTGGGGTTCTGATCAAGCTGAGGATGCCTGGCATCTCCATGAGCTTTTCCTAGAATCGCTCACTGGTTGTCATGTACCTTGCTTACTCAACAAGGAGTGTGGGGAAAAGGAGACAAATTTGCCCGCACATATGAGAGGAGGCTGCAGTCAGAACATGGGATATTATAGGCCCTGCACAAGTCAGCCTCGCTGACTTGTAAGTGCTCATTTTTTGGCTGTGCTGTCTGTGGCATCCTTCTAAATTCTGTGGCAAGAAATGGACTAACAGTGTCCCAAATCCACCTCACACCTGCTTGCATGAAGGGCCTCCACACAACACCTCCAAAATAGTAGCAAAGGTACAACCGAAAGCTTTCAACTAAATCAGGTATTCAGTAAACATTCCACTCGTCATCTCTGCAAGAAAACTAAGCATCGTAATAGTGTGCAGTGTGGCAGAAAGCATTACTTTTTGGGGGGTTCTCTTTGGGGCTTGTTGTTATAAAGAAGCGGTGACTGGTGGAGAGTAGGTTGCTGAAAACAGGCAAATCTTTATGCAGCAATTCAGGGCCAACCGAGAGGTGCCATGGTTGAATTAAACAAGAATTTTCAGGTTGCCTTTCTTTTTTTCGCTCATTATCTTTGACTGATCATTATTTTTTCTGGCAGTAGTGGCAAAACATTCTCTCTAAAACTAAAAAAAAAAGAAGAAAGAAAAAGGAATGGCACATGTAACAATGATTCAGCAGAGGCTGGTGGTGTGGGCTGTCAGTTACCTACCCTGTGAGATACTTCGTTGGCTAAACCTGAGATTATTATGGTAGAAAGATAAATGGTACTCATGCTGCTTCTGGGAGATTTTTCTGCCTCTTATTTAGACGATATGCACATGATCACAGATTGGTAACTACCCGTGAAACACATGCTGGTGAACACTGAGATTCATCATTTTCTCTGAGAGGAAAAATGTCACCCATTAGTTTTATAAATATAACCAGGAAGCAGCTTTGTGCACTTAAAAGAATTCAGCAACAGCCTCTGCACTTCAGAGGTTGATTCTGGGTGATGTTTCAGGCACATAAAGTCCAGTAAAGTTGATCCCAACCTAAAGAACACAAGATCATTTACTCCTTGAACAATAGGCAGGGAGATTGAAACAGAAACCTTACCTCATTTTGAAAATGGCTTGGATGGCTGCAAATAAACAGCAGGGGCTGCAGCAGCCCTAAAATTCAGGATATGCACTGTCTAGCCTTTTCCTTTAGACCTGAACCCTCATTTAGGATAAACAAATTATTATTAGAATTATTTTTAGGAGCTTCGTAAGTAACTACTTATCCAAAGGTCTCCTACCTATTTCATCCTGTTCTAGCTCTCTTCTGACACATTAATGACGTTATTGCTTTTTTGAACTCTGCAAGAGGAAAGCCCATTGCAGATGGATTGCAGACACTCATTTACGTAAGAAATTAACTCAATTTGGAACTGTCAACTCACCTAAATCAAAGTGGAAGCAACATATAAAGGCAATGGCCTATATGGGTAGACTAATTTTTTTTTTTTTTTAAATCTTTGGGGCTTTAGTGATTGCTCTTGCGAAAGACCTCAACAAGGGCAGGGCTTTGCTCACAAATAATTGCCACCCTCTCAATAAACGCTTGAAAGTTTGTGGATAGAAGCCACAGGTGCAAATAATCAGACAACTACGAACTGGCCACTTACTAATTGGGATAAATTATCATCTAGTCAGAGAATAAATAATAGAAAAAAAAATGTGAAATTAATTGTTTGCAACTTACAGTTCCTCTGTGATGGTGTAGCCACCCAGATACTTCACCTATACTAGGGGTGCTAAGTGCCGGGAGAAAGTGCTCTAGTGTTGACTGAGCATTCCAAAAGGTTTTCACTGGAAAGCCAGCTTTGCAGAGCGTTTATTTTCACAAGAAATGTAGAGGCACTTTGGGCCAACTCTCTTAAAAATGCTCAGACACTCTAGAATTGACAAAAGTTTCCACAACTTGTTCCCTCTGCAGCAGCCCCGGCCTTTGGGATGCATTAACATTTCTGATTACCCCCATTACTTTAAAATGCCCTCCCGTGAATTAACACACTGAGATGGGAATCACTTTACTGACATTTCACATGTGTTTTCCTAATGCAGCCACAGTTGCAGTTCAAGCCTTCAAGTCTTTGTCAGTTTGAGAAGAAAACAGAAAAAGTGAAAATGAAAATCTCTGGGCAGCTTTACGCTGATCTTCTTCGAAACCCAGAGGTGTTTGAGATGTCTTCCCAAGCAAAAAAAAAAAAAGGAGGAATAAACAATCTGTGAAGGGGGGAAGGACAAGTGTCTTGGGCAGAAAGAGAACTCCATGTAGCTGAGATGAAACAAATGTGTCCTGTGAAACAGGAAGAAAAGGGGAGGGGGGCAGTGGAGAGGGCAGCAGACAACTCTGACTTGCTCGCTCTTTCCAGGCTTTGTATTTATTTCTGTCATGGATCTGAAAAGGCAGGCAGCAGACTTTGTAGAAGCGCCTTATGAAATGGGGTAAATAATGGACCCCAGATGCCCTTGTTTCCTTCATTATTCAGTCTAGGCCTTCAAAGCTGTTTTGCAGTGTGAGGTATCAGAGGGAGGTAGAGTGCTCTGTTAACAAGATTTCAATGAGCTTTGGAAGCAGGTCCAGGGAAGCTGCTGGAAATGTTTCAGACATACAGTACTTTTGTGCTTTTCTGACCCATATGTAGTGAGAAAACACGGGACAGAGGGTGCCCTGATTTTTAAGAAAACACCATCTAAACAATAGGTAAACAGCAGCAACGCTTTTGTATGCTTGTGATCCCTTTAATTCAGCATTCTCAAAGCACCTAAAATACATTAAAGCATTGAGTTCAAGAACACGGCTTCAAATTGAAGCTCAGACAGTTTAGAATATGTATTAAAAAAAAAAAAAAGGCAGCACAGTGAGAAACTGGCCAGGCAGGGCCATGAAAACAGGGATTTGAACTCCTCGTTTCCCTGGTCCTTCCCCATGAGGCAAGATTTCCTGCCCACTTAGCAACAAGCTACATTTTGCTTTTGCTTTGAGACCCACCCTAAACATTTCTCTGTGCATATTTCTGAGATTCTTCATGATTCATCCTCAACCAGGAGCCACGTGAACCCAACTGACACATCCAAACCCTTCAATTTTTTTGGATGGGTTTAGCATGGCCTGGCAGTTTAAATCTAAACTCCACGGACCACACCCATTCCTAATAACTATCTTTTCCCTCTGCTTTTTGGTGACATTAATTTAAAAGCCAAAAGAGAAAAAAAAAAAAAAAAAAACGGGGGGGGGGGGGGAGAAGAAAATAAATAAATAAATAAATAAGGGATGTTTCAAGTTGCCATTCTTTCGGCTTCTGCTGTCCCCATTGTTGACAGCAGCCGCTCTATATTTACTCTAGCAGCAATACATCCTGTGCGTGGGGATGGCTCTGTGCTCTCAGATGTTTCCGAGTCACTCCGGCTAGAAGGATGCATTGTGCGCTGCATCCTTTCCTTCACCGCGTCCTGCACTTTCTGCAGAGAGCTGCCTCACCTCAAAAAAACACAATGGCACCACCTAAAGGACGCATCACGCACACAGGCAGCCCGCTTCGATTCCTTTCCTTCTCCCGTGTGTGCCTGTGTGCGCTCGAACAGCAGTCCCGACAACACTGAGCCCTGTGGTGGCAATATTCATTTTCTCAGGAACCGGCGCGGCACAGGGCTTGTTCATGGTTATAAAATCATGCGTACAGGAAGAGGCATCCGTATTTTTATAGCTCCTCTGATAAGGCTGTAACAGAAAAGACAACTGTTAGAGCAGCTGCCCCTTTTCTTTGCATTCAACCCGAATGTAGCAGGCATGCCTAATACAACAATTTGAGCAGTTTTAAGGAAGATTAAATATAGGAAGATTAAATATAGGAAGAAAGTCTCTTGCCAACAGAATGGTAAGTGATACTGTCCATATAAATCTCTAAGGAAAAAAATATGTGTCAAAATACAAGAAATTAAAAGGAAGAAGGGATAGGAGATCCTTTCATTCCATTGTGTCTAGGTAATAGAGCAGCATGTATACTGCTATATGTCTTCCCATATGTTAGGCAATGGTCCCAATATCCCAGAAGAATGGGGGAGTTTTTAAGAACAAGTTGAACTTGTTCTCCTTTCTCAGCATCAGTCATAGCTTTCATAGTTCATTCTTTTAGATCACTTTTGTGAAAGCATGAAGTGGACAGGCATAACATAGACTCTTCCTAACAAATGTATGAGGGTTTGATCACTTGGAATGTACATTTTTCCTAGGCGAAACCAAACCATTTCCAAGCTAATACAGGCAATAGCCTATTAGTGGTTTCAGTTCCATGTCATGTATTCATCTGGGTTGCTCCATTTACATCAGCAAAACTGAGGAGAAAAAAAAAACCTGGTCCTTTAAAACAGCATTTGCATACAAGTATAACAGAGAGAGACCAAGTTATGAATGGCAACTAATTTTCAAGTGCTTATGACAGTGAACATACAACACTGGTCTGTTCTGCGCTTTGGCTTTAAAAAGGGAAGACGCAATCAACTGACAAAGACTAAAGTTATTTTGAGGGGCATCAACTAGTTCCAAATGTTGCTAACGGGCTCTGGAGATTTTCACTCGACAATCTGAAGTCTCTACCACAAGATACATGCACAAAGTATTTTAATTGCTTCAATTTGGTGACTAGTTGGCAATATTGCATGAGAAAAAGTGCTTCTTGATAGCTGAGGAGAGAGGCCAAAGACTGATTGGGCACAAACAACAAACTACTTCCTACCCCCCGGGTCAGCATTGGGAGAGCTGGGTGGGGAATGGCAGGCTGTAATTGCCTGTTCAGTTCATAAATAAGAGACTTTGGTCTCTCAAAGAGCAAAATGAGGAGGAAATACCTTTCAAGGCTTGTGTTTTAAACATTGTTTTCAGAATAAAGTGAAAGCACAGCCTTTCAAAATATTTAATATGCCAGTTGCCCAAGAAGGATGTGCCAGCCTTAAACATAGCCGTCAGGGCCCAGATATTCAACAGAACTCAGCTGCCCAAGTGCATTTCCAAATCAGATGACTGGATTTCCTGAAGCACTAGGCCTCCAGCAGAAGTTTTGATTTTTTTGGCATTTCCTTTAGGAGCTGAATTGGAAGTTGACAACAACTGCTGAGTGCTCAGCTCCTTGAAAAACCCGGCCTGGAGATTAATAGCCATGCAGTGCTGAGCACACCAGTTGCCTTTTCCTCAGTGTCTCTCATCATTTACGGTATCAATTGCTTGAGTCTAATAAACACTTTTGGGAAGCTGACCATGCATTTTCCCACTCTATAGGTAAAACAAAGGCAAAAGTACCTGTTCTAACCGTAAATCCAGAGTAAAAGCTTCCACAGACTCAGATTTCCTCAGTCCCCTGTATTTGCATTAAACAGTACCCGTAGAAAGGTGAATATTTTCAAAGACAGCAACAACCTGAAGGCTGCAGGCAGGACTAGAGACACATGTAGGTGAGATACATATGGATGAGAAAAAGATCCTGCCATTCCCTACATGGATTCGAAGCTCTGTGCTCATTCTCAAGAGGGACTCTGCATTAATAACTCCTGCCTATGTGATTATTCTGACCCTTCTGACCCTTCAGTACATCCCTGTCTGAAGAGGACCTCGACATTATTAAAGGAAAAAGTCAATTTAAAAGTTTTGTGAAGAACGTAGTGTGTGGCAAACCTACCATATAGGTGGGAAAACAGGAGGTAGTGGTGGTGTGCTCTGCATCTTTTTGGAGAGCATGAAAAGGAAAATGTCAAACCTCCTAAAGCTTCAGCCGTGCACTGGAACAGCTCATAAAACCAATTCCAGCTACATCCCCCAAGCACAGTTTTCCTAACATTAAAGGGCAGCAAATCAGCTGACGAAAACTTGTAAAGGGGACCATAAAAACATTATTTTCATTTCAGTTGGAAATGAGGCAGATAGTTAATAAAAAATTGGTTACCTCAAAACACAGGGAATACCTGCCAAACTCCGGGTGGGATGGACATTTTTGTGCCAGTGCATTATGTATCCGTTTCTGACTATGTGGTGATAAAAGCCCATCAATTCAAATTGTCTTTTGAGGAATTTGGGTTGAGATCTCCCTATGTAATGGTAATCACCTTAGTGATATGCTCTTTAATTCTTTCTAATTGTCAGCTCAGCTCAGCAGCAGGTACACTGCCAAGCCCTGTAGTTTTTCCTAAAGCCAATATCCTGTTAAAGTTTGTGGGATTTCAACCGAGTAAGAACCCCGGGATTTGGTTTTCAAGTTATGTCTTGGAGTGCCCAACGTGCAAAGCTGACGCTGCAAGCGTTCAGTTAGAAAAATAGCAAGGCATTAAAAAAAAAAATTAAAATGAATTGCTCTAGTCACTGAGATCAAATGTTCAGAGAAAAGCCTTGGAAATGTTTATTCTCCCAGATTAGATGGAATTCTAAGCAGTGTTTATTGGAGAGAAGAGATGGAGTGTGCTATGTCTTATTCTTGTTTCCTGTATTCGCCTTTCTCTTAAAAGTGCTAAGTAGCAGGGCTGCAGGGATTATGGTGCTGAGGGAATTCTTGCCACTTTCCTTCTCCCTCTCTATTTAAACACGACAACTCTTGGCAGGCCTCAGTCACATTGTTTGTGTAGCCAGGACAAGAGGGTGGAATTCTGGAACACGTTCCAGCCCACATTCCGGATTTTCCTATAAACTAGCCCCTTATTTTAAACACACGCCTCTGTGAATTACCTTTGTGTTGCTATGCCATTTGAAAATCTGTTTCAAACACTCCTTGTAAATTAAAATCTGATTCAGCTTGAGTTCCAATCAAGGTATTTCATCATGGTGAGTAATCTACGAAAAAGGCAGTGTTCAATTTAGCAGGGAAAATAACAAAAAGTAAAGAGGGGAGAGTATGAAAGAGGAAGGAGGAATGGCTCAGAATCAGCCAGGAAGGATGGCATCTCTCCCTCTAAATATACAATTTTAATAACTGCCTATGCTGATTGCATAACAATTTATACAGCTGGACTTTATTGCTTGTCTTGTCAGAGGACTGCCCTACCCTTTTGTGAGTGCAATTTGCATATCTATCTATTTTGCACCACCAAGTAACAGGCAAAAAATTTCAGCAGTCATTTGCCTGACAATTGGATGTGTTAATTTGCAGCTAAAAAAAGTACAAAATGAAGGTCAAACTGAGGCAGTCAAAAATTCGGTCCCTGCTTTCTCTTACTCAGCTGATTGTTGCACAAAGATCAACATTGCTCAATCTGGTGTGTGTACTTTCAGCTCAATAAGTGCTTTCATTCATCATTCACAACTTGCTTCATTATGAAAGTTGAACTATATCTTTAACACAAACCACACTTCCTTTGTCCTGAATGAAAGATCTGCCTGGGCGCACTGGAGAACAGGCTCCTTGTTGATGCAACGTTATCACATGCACTGGGGCCAATATCTTACATCTCACAGCCCACAGCGCAAACTGCCCATGGAGAACAAACTTCCCATATAGAACAAGCCACTCAAGCAGAACTTTTTTAATTAAATGATGGAGGGAAAGGAGCTCTCTCTCTCTCTACCGGTGGCACCAGGTTTAACAATCCATTTGTCACAAAAATGTTCCTGCGTCTTCTTCCGTGAAGCTGCTGGTGCATATTAGGACCTGCACTCCCTGCAGGCACGGCCCTCCTGGACACCATCTGCATACCCTATTAGAAACTCATTAACTGGCGCTGGAGCAACTTCAGCTTCACACTTCCATGCCTAACACTTTTTTGTTAGTTTCTGTGTTGCTTTACTTCCCTTATAGCCACTGTCATTTTGACTGCTTTTCCATCCTTAAACACTGTTTGGAAAGGATATTGTGTTCTGTGTTCAGATACTCCCCAGCTCTCTAAGGGAAAAGGTCAGAAACAATAACGAAACGTGGATGTTACAAGATACCACGTCTCTTTAACCATTTCAGACACAGAAAGGCACCAAAGTCAGGCTGTCAGACAGGAGGCAGAGCAGGAGAACAGGGAGGGTGTTAGGAAAGAAATAACAAAGTAAAAAAGACAAGGAAGAACCTACTTACATTTGTCACGGCAGGCACCTTCTGTGAGTATGAAGGCTGCCTAATGAAGTTAGAATAAGTTCAAGAAATGCCTGTACTGTCCATATGTAGAGCATGGATTTCATCTCACTGGATTTCACAAGCCACTCCTGACAACTGAGATAAGATATGTCAACACTCTTTGCTTGTAGAGTTTTTCACTCTTTTAGCACATCAAATGCATTTTGTATCTTAGCAAAATCTCTTCTTCCTGCTCCTCTGCAAGCATTTTTCTGAAGGTTAGCTGGAAGTGGTATTAAACACAGGACTGGAGAAGAGTGAGTGGAGAGCCACACTCTGAGGGTCCATTCTCACCCTGCAGCTAGAGGAGCCTGCTCTGGTTCGTGAACCCAAAAAATGCAAGAGGCACTGAAGTACCCACTGCTTCCCAAGCTGGTGCTGCTTGGTTACTGTCCATCCAAAGCCCCCTCCTGCACAGTGTCACAACATGAGTGCTAAGTGATAGCCTGAGAAAACAAGTCACACGTGTAGTGCCATGCTGAATAATACCCGTGTGCCCCTCTTATCTCTCCTGCTCCTTTCGTCTGCTGCTGAGAAACCATTAACACACTCAGGGCTCTGAGAGGGAGAACAACAGCAGAGGAGGAGATGGATTTCAGGTGACCTCCTGAACTCTCCCAAGCTGACGATGAGCAGGCACTGGAGTAAACCTGGCTTGTTATCCGAGAGCAGCCTCATAGCCACTGGCTGACCCAGCCTACGCATATCCCAATGTTCCAGAGAATTCCTATCCTCTACCTGGCTTGGGTAACTCCAGTATCAGCGAGGTAGAGGATGGAAGGCAGCCCTGGCACTCATTTCCAAGCACAGAATGAGAGTAAACAGTTTCCAAAAATAAAAGAATAATAAGGAGCTTAAATTTCAGAAAGCAGAAAACATCCGGTAAATGAAGGGAGAGGTAAGAGAAATGGTATGGAAAATTTGGAGCTAACTCTAACAACCTACAAAAGAAAACTTCTGATCAAATATGCACATTCACAAGATGAAGTCATTATTAACTATCCAGGTTTTGCAACTGAGAGAATAAAAATCTGTGTAGAGTTTTAAGAACACGTACAAATCTTGGACACTTGAGCACCTCATTAAAGAGGGATCTTGGATAACATCAAGCTGTAAATAAATCCCTAAATTCTAGTTAGCTTCCATACCAAGTCTGAGATTTTCACAGAATGTGGATTTTCTTTAATTCCTCAGTATCAACACCCCCCAGGTACTTCCCATTTAAAGGTTGACTGATTTCTGATCTGCTACAGTTTCAATACACTTCTATCAAAAAATGTCCAGCATATTCAGAAATTCAAAAGATCCTCAACACCACAAATACCCTATGTTGGCTGCAGAAGATTGCCAGGTCTTAAAATGCTAAAACAGTTGCTTTTCTTCATGTCACTGGGTATATTTTCATTCCAGCAGCAATGGGACACTTCTAGTAGCAAATTCCATATAAATGGAAAACATACAAAGTACACAGAAGCTAAGAATATTCCAACCCTTGACATACAGGTATGCTAGTTTCCTCATTAAGGCTAGAATTACAAAATTGGCAGTTCCTATAAACAAGCATTTATCAGAAAAGGAATCTGTTTGTGTTGAGCGGGTAAAAGAATTTGTATTTAAATTTTCTGAATGTATATTTGTGTTTCGTCATGCGTTTGGCATCAATCTATAATTAAACTAATTTCTGTAATCAAATGGCAAGAACTATCATGTTTAAAAGAATAGCAAAAGCTGTGAAAGATTCATGATAGCAGAGTTCATTAAAAATGAATTTAAGTTCTACATAGAGCCCCCTGCAAAGATTAATTTCAGTTATATGCCCAAAGGTTACAATTTATGCCCTATTTAAGTCATATTCCACGGCACATTTACAACCAGTCCTTTGCAGTGCTGATTTAAAATTAAACCAGACACACAAGGACTTTTCATTTTAACTTGAAGAGCTAATGCTTTGGGAAAACGGTGGAATAACCATCACAGGAAGATTTTAAAAGCAAGAGAGACAAACGTCTGCCAGGAATGACAGAGATATAATTGATCCCACCTTGGGGCAGACGGATGGATTAGAAGATCTTTTGAGGTTTCTTCCAATCCTATTTTTCTTCATTTCCAAGGTGTGGAAATGTGAAAACAAAGAATCACAGAAAACATCTGAACAACTGAAGGAAAAGTAATTGTATAATTGAGACCAAATTGTTAACTGATTGCAACTTCCACGTTACATTTGGATGGGAATTAGTAATAGACAATAGAGCAGATTAACTGAGACAAGGGAAAGATAAAAATGCCAGGGAAACCAGAACTCCAAAAGCTGCTGTGGGATTGAAGGCAAATGTTTGCTTGCCGTACATGCCCCGAGTGTCGCCTCCCCGGGGCCTGTGCACAGCTCAGCTTTGTCTGGAAAACCAGCTTGGATTTTACCAAAGGAGTTCTGCCTCAGGAAGAGGAAAAACAAGTCACGCATTTCCCAGCTAAATCTTCAAGGTGGGCACAACCCCAGGCACAAGTGATAGACGATATTCAAGCACGTAAAAAGCGTCTGTAAAGGGAGGGTCGCCATGCACCCATCCACTGCTGCTGCCTCAGTCATAGTGGGAAGGTGCGAGGGCATTCTTTCAAAAATTAGGTTCTTGAGCCTGTTCTGCTCCAGCACGTCTGCCTTCCTGTAGATCAAAAACGACAAAGCCTCCTTTCCCCCAGGAAGGGCAAGCCTAAAGCGCTCTGTGTGTCCAGAGCTAAGTTCTCAGGAATTATTTTTGGGTTATTTTCCTTTACTAAATTATTTGATAAGGTCGTTGTGCAATCAGCTGGGACTGGAAATTCTTTTCCACTCCCTCCATTTGTGGTCACAAAGTATTGCAAGGGTTTCTAAGACCTAAAATTGTGTTTCTTGTAATTCACAAGCTCATAGATTTTTAAGAGCAAGAAATTCAACAGCCTATCTTGCTAATGCTGAGATTTACTGCACTAAGCTCTCAGCAGAAAGACAACCTTAAAACAAAAAGTTTCTTATTGTTAAAGTCAAGATCTTGCAGTTATTTGATGCCATTTTGAGAAGGAGGTTGTAAGAGCCAACCAAAAATACCTATTAAAAAGACAAATTCAGAAATTCAGAATTTAATTTTACCTTAGAGCAACAGGGACATTAAGACATTTTTTCCATTTATTCCACACTATATTCAGAGTTTGTATCAAGGGGATGAAGAAGCTCAAGGGAGTGTCCTTTAAGAATGAGAGCAGGAGTTTAGAGGACAAATTCCTTTCCTGACTTGGCCACCAGTTCCTTTGGGACAAATTATTTAATGTTATGAAACAGCATTTTGAAAACAGTTGTGCTTTTACTCCCTAAGAAGTATAACTGAAGGAAAAGAGTGAAGAATCAATGATACAAACTATATGATAACACGTAGCTGTAGATTTGATGTGACACAAGCTTGAGAAAAAAGACTTTTCTGCAATCTTTGAGACCACAGAAAATGTGTGCAATTAAGGAGCGTGCAACAAAGGAGACGTTCATCCACATGAACGACAAACAAGACGAGGTGACTGGGCAGAGTCTTACACACGTGGAGCCACAGTGGTGCTGAAGAACGGCTCAAAAGTGAGTTTTCCTGTTTAAAGGAAATGAGAAAATCAAATTCGCTTTGCCCTCAAGGCCATTAGCGTAGTCAGGAACGGTAGCACAGCACACGCAGGTTTCCCTGTCATTGTCAGATGCTCAATCTGCCCCGAAGGCTACACTGAAAGTGATGGGGATGACGGTGGCAGGGACTCTGAATCATCCAAAGTTCTTGCACCAAGAGCATCCTCTCATGGCTAAGGAGGAGTTGCACATGTGCTGTAACGTAAAGAGTCAGGGAATTAAAGGGCAAATGTACTGTGTACTTTTGGACTATCCTTCACCATTATTTATTCTCTCCCCACTGAAACAGAAATAAAATAGTTTGCCAGCATTTTATTTTATTTTATTTTGCCATAGTTACCACTGTGATATCTCCATTACAATATCAAAGTTAGAGTTAAAAACGAAGGGAAAAAATCTCTATCAGGTGGCATTAGTCAATAAATGCAGAAAAACCAAGAACAAAGCATCCATACTGCACTGAATCTCTCTCACTGCCTTTCCTATCTTCATTTATTTTAGCCTACCCCTATTTTGCACTCTTTGTGTAGGAAACGGGCACTGAGCACTTGGAAGCAGAACATCTAGGCCATGGAAATGTCAAAATCTGATCAAAAAAGTGAAACTGGCAACGTAGCCAGAGCTTCTCTCTCCACCTGCCTAATGCCTAACACTAAAAGGAGGGGGAGAGAGAGGACATTGCATTAATGGACATGTTATTGTAGGAATCAAACACTTTTGGCTAAAATTATCCAGCAAACACAAGTCTAAACTGTAAACTGGTCGAGTAAGAGGGGCTAATAAACCTTTTCTGTTGGTTGCAAAGTGGAGACAAGTAGTTATTGGCTAGGTGCTCTGCACAGCTGTAAAGTGCGAGGGACTTGGGAGGCATTGTGACTCAGACACTAAGGGATTGAATGTGACTGCATAGTAGTGAATAACTTGTTTGTCGTTCATGTGAATAAAATGTGGAAGTAGATCGATGCTTTTCTCCATAATATGGGTTCTCTACTAAGCACAGTAAATCTCCGTCCTACTACAATGGTGTGAGATCATTCATGCCATTAGTTTCAATGACACTGACTCTATACTGCATGCAGTTTGCTGTTCTCTTTCCTCAGTATAACAAAGCCTGAGAGTGCCAGCTGCCTCTTGAGCCTTAAAAAGAAAGAAAGAGAGAGAGAGACTTTTATTTACCATGATTTTGATTGGTTAATTTCTCTCTATTATTTTGTTGCTTCCTCCCATATGAAAAAATGCATTGTCGTCCAAACTAACACGCAGGAGAAAGGCCGCTCAGTGAACACGCAAAACGTAAATCACCAAGCCAGCAATGACGCTTTGAACATGGAGCATAACACCACCATCAGCCTCAGTTTTCACTCCAAATATCACAGATTTTTTTTTTTTTTTCTTCCCCTTTTGCAGCTGGGGCTATGATCACAATCTCATCTGCTGCGCTTTAGCCGAGCCGCGCACGCACGCAGCAGTCAGGGTTTTATGAGTGTAGTATTTTAATTGTTGTAGTACATGGCTGGCACGTGAATGAAAGCCAGAGTCCCGCCAGCTACAGATAGGACTAAGCTATAAAGATAACCATGTAACAGAGGCATTTTCAAACCTTTTTAATGGCCTTCTGGCTTTAGTGCTGTGTCATTTAATACAGCGGTGCTGTTGGCACTCCTGCAGAAAAGATTGTTGTGGACCCCCTTCCCCTCCCTGCACTGCCACGCCTGGGGCTGCAGCTTGTCACAGCAATCGTAGCTGCATGCTAGAACCTTGCCAATACCGTGCCAAGTTAGGATGCATTTCCATGAAAAATCGGAGTAGGGGATGACAGCAAAATCAGAGGAAAAAGGTTATGGCGCACACACTTAAATTCAACTCAGCGCATCCCCACAAATCTGCTCTTTAAAGGTAGACTGAAAATGTTCAGGTAGAAGACATCCAGATTCTGAGGGCGTGTTCAAATGCATTGGGCTATACACTTTGTGTTTCAGATGATGCCTTGGTTCACACACTTGTGTTCCTGATGCTTTCAGAAAGGGTTTTGTGAGACCCTGATCAATAACAGGAACAGAAAGTTGTCTCTTTAAATGCTTGCATTATTTAGAAAAACAGGACAGGGTGAGACAAAATGTACAGAAAGCCCAGGAAGTTTTACTTTAAGAAAACAACCTTTTGTGTCCTCACATCAGGACCAGCTGGGTAAACTTGGACAAGTTACTACGTCTCTCCATACCCCAGATTACTCAGCTATAAAACAACCTGAAGAGTAAACAGCTACCTCGGCTGCAGGGATGAAGTGGTTAAGGTGGAGAAAACACACTTTTTACGTTAGGTATGCAATGTATTTATACCGTTCCTGATCTCCTATAAGGACTTGGGCAACACTGAGGAATTAACACAGGGACCTGGCACTGCTCTGACTACCCTAAGTACTTGGGCATGAGCAACAACAATCCATCTGTTCCATTACCAGCCAGACAAAGCCAGCATTACATAAGAACCACAGAAATATAATGGCTTATTAGGAAACTGGTTCCAGAGCCCGTTATACGCAACGTTACAGCGCTATATAAATGCATATTAATAACAGCGCACAGCTTGGCACGTGTTAGCTTTGAAAATGTGTGTATTTTTCCAATAAATGGTCATGGCAGCTTTTTCAAAATTGATACAGCCTTCTCAGTTTGAAAAAAAAATTTAAAAATCAGCTGTTGGAAAAACCCCACCCTAGATACACATTTGCCCAGCATACTGGAACAGCATCTCCTGGGTAAATAACTCATGGTTTTTGACATGAGTACATGTTCCAAAGTATGTATTTACCTGATGGACCATAACAGCCCTGAAGGAGCCTGTCTAGTCTACTGGGTAATATCTGATGGATTTTTCTACAATTAGTATGCATGCCACTAAGCATCCTAAATCATATAAATAGTGTACCTTCAAAAAAGCCAAAATAAAAATTTAGACAATCCAAAACACACAATGCTTTGGACCACAATGCGTGGGCAAGCTAAGTAGTTCAGGGGTTTGCAAAATAGAAACAAGGACGGATAGTTATTTTATACTCAGCTCTACTGTAACATGAGCCAGAATTTTGAAAAAATGAGCTGAATTCTCTCCTGGTGCCAGAGACCCAGCTACCAAAAATATTTCACAGGGTTTTGCAATAACCTCATGGTAACTACTCACTTAATCCACTGGAAAGAGTGAAGCTCAAAGGCGGCCTCAGAGCGCTTTGCCCCTGTGGTCTCCCGTTTCTCTGTAGCCCTGGTGTGGTGTTGTGTGGGCCGGCCACGCTCACAGCTCACACCTCGTGCTGAAGGGAAAAGGTGCCCGAGTGATTTCACCTTGATGCACACAAATAAAGTCCTGATGTGTCTCTAAGTGCTCTCAAACAAGGATGAATTTCACCTCTCACCAGAGAGGCAGGGAAGGAAGAGGCCATTGTAAGACACTTGTGCTTTCCTCTCTGTAGGAAGGAGTTTAAAGGGAAGGGGACACCCATTATCATTCTTCACAATGCTTACATTTGCTACAGAGTCTGCAGTTAAAAAAAAAAAAACAAAAACAAAACCCTTAAAAGGGTGTAACCTTTTCCTTTAATTATTGGCTTGTATCTTTGTGCTTCGCCTGCTGTTGTACAGTCACCCAAAGAAATTGTCAGCTAAATAGAATCTGTGGGCTTCACCTTTTCTGATGACAAAATGTAATCACTGAAGAACATTTTTGGTGTTATGCGTAGAAAGCCCCGTGGGACGCCTGTCCTTCCACGTTTCAGGCAGCTATCCATGCCATTCATCCTCACAACTTTCGCATAAACATGTCATAGCCATCCCTGCCATTAGTATCCCAAATGTATTTTGAGTTTAAAGTATTAATATTTCCATACAAGCTACTGCTATGCATGAAATTCATTACTATCTGCCAATCTACGGTCTATGCTCCATCTAAGTTCCACTTAACTCCCAGTTGAGAACCCAGAGCAGGCTTTATGCCGTCTTTAAGGTCTATTTGAGGTGTGAACTTTATCCAAGGAATACAATTCCACGCTCTAGAACTTTTTTACCATATCCCCAGTAACCAGAAAGTTAAATGGGATTTGCTGCATACACAACAAAACAAACAAATCGGTGAATGGGAAAGATGTTGACAGCGACTGGCTTTTCCTAGCTTGTTTTCCTTAGGTGATGAGGACACATTACTTTTCCTAAAGCCCCACTATGGCTATGCAGCACTTCCAGATGGATCCAAGTGCAGCCACAAGAGATGTTTAAGAGCAGAACTGCACTGCTCTCCTCCCCAAGCCTCTGAAATGCAGAGCAGTGCTTGACACTGAGCCTGAAAATCCAGCCAACAATCCCGACGTTCAATTCACGCTCCAGAACGTGTCTTAGTGTGGGTTTACAGGTTTAATTTAAGTAGCAATCAATTAATAGCATTTCTATTTAAGTCTTTAATAGGCATCTTCTTGAATTTCGACAACATTTTCATTTTCACCACCAAATATTAGGGACAGACATTAGTTTTAACCTTCTGCATTTTTTTTCACAAAGATCTACTGTCTGCTTGAGTTACTAGAACTTCTGGTAATGAAGTCAAGACCTAGTACATATCACCACACAACTTTACAAGAAACTCAATCTGAGTGGAAAATGGATGCATACATAAAAATCCCTTCAGAATAAACCTTTCAAAATACTGAATTCCTATTAGCAGTATGAATATCTCCAAATTTACACTGAGGAACAAAACAAGCATCTCTACTTCCTTTAAAATAAACAGTCAGCCTCATAAATTGTTCCTAATTTACCAGCAAGGAATGCAACTAGCATGCTACTCCTGCTTTATGACCTTGCAAGACAAATTTTCACAGTTCTAAACTGGAGCAAATCCTTTCTGCTCTGCCCTTCTCAGCTGTCACTGACTTTTGGTCTTCTAAATTGTGAACTCTTTGAAGTAGGAGGCATATTGTTCAGAGTATTCAGAATCTACCCACAAACATCAACACAATATTCGGATTTATCATTTTGAGACCAAGAATTGAGTAACTCAAAGAGCAAATGATTCATTCAGGATTTTTTTTTCAACATATTGGTGAAAAATTTCATCAAAAATAAAGAGCACAAGGAGCAGATACATAACTGCAGTAAAATATTGCCTCTGAATATCTCGTTCCTCTGGGTGCCTGAAGAACAGCGTGAATAAATCCCAGCTACCGTAACACAGACTAGAAAAACGGATTTGAATGTAAGGCTCCTTTATGACTGGAAACTATTACCTCCAGGTTTCATTTCAATAGGTCCCTAAAGGGAAGCAAGAGGCCCTTTCCATGTGCACAGGCTTTGCATGGACAAAAGCAGCCTGGACTGACCACTCAGTGCAGCCTGCCATGTATGACAAAGCACTTCCACCTGGACACCGGGCAGAAGGGACCTTTCCCAGTTTGCCACTGGCCTGTTTTGGGCTTACAAAGCTGCAGCTGATTTTGCTGCATGCCCCTCCTGTCTCTGACAGGCCTTTGCAAGCAGACACATTGTCAAGGTTTTCATTCTGCTTCAAAAAAACCCCAAAACAACAACTGTAATAAATAGGACCATGAGCTGCAGCAACGGAGAGACCATGTGCAAGTTTAAATTCATGAACTGCTCCCCTGTAGCAGCCAGGCAGGTAGCAGGGAAATTATAAATCACATCATTTTTAGTCACAGGGGCGTACTAGTGAGAGGGAAATGAGGACAAAAGCAAATGTCTCAGGTTATAGTTTCTGGAGATTTCATTAACACAAAACATACTAAAATCAAACAGTAATTCTTTTGACAATTAGTACTTCTAGGTCAGTAGAATTTTTTGGGTGAATGCTAGATTTGGTTGGGTTTAGGCTACAGTATTTGATTTATCTATTTTTCTCCTTTCACAGAATGATTTAAAATTCAAAAAACCCCATAAGTGAAAAGTGATAATCCTCTCAAATTAAGAGCACATATCTTATTTGTAAGTGAAAACTGTCACTTTCTTTAGCTCCACATGATCATAATTAGTCTGAGCAGCCTGGTGCCATCCAATTTTCACCCCAGCAAAGACATTTTCATAGGTAGTGCCCTGAAGTTGGGAGACCAGTACAAATATTTCTGCTTATCAATCAGAGCTTCCAGCTGGTCCAACTGCAATTTAATCCTGCAAGGACCTTGCTCAAGATAGCGCTGGTCAAATGTTCCACATCATCATTACAGGTTTCCAGTCATGTTTTCTTAATAAAATGTATTGTTACTGTTCAGTCTGGATTCACAACAATTGCCACCAGCTTGAATTTGCAGCACATTATTATTATTTTCTTATCTATTTATCATTTAGGCACTTTTATTCATCATCTCAAACTCTTCATCTTAGTGAAGGAACTGCTGGGTGAAGGACCATTTATGGCTGCTACACAAAACTGGGGGTCGGGGAGTGTTCCCAGTTTGTGCCAGAGGTTTCCTCTGTCAGCTCCAGTAACTGACATAACTTCCCTCCTGCAGAACCTTTGCGAGAATTCACTAACGTTTGAAAAACTCTCTCATCCTCATCCTAAGTGGGAAGCTGCTATAAAACAGTTGACATTTTAAGCTGATTTTGGGGTTTTCTTTAATGCTCGGGTCCCTGAGATGCATTTCTCACATCATTGGAAGAGATCACTGCAAGGTGCCAGATTCTATTTTAATGGCAAATTCAAGTTGTTACCTACATCAAATTCTTAACTCTGACTGAGCTGCAGACAGAAGAATGGAGCAAAAGAAAAAATTGTGGGTTTAAATTAACATTATAAGAAAATTAAATTCACCAATATGCGTTGGATGTTTATGTAGAGAAAAGGTAAAGACCATTAAAGAATACTCTGGGCTGTTTCTGAAATATTTCAAGGGTTTTGTTTTTTTTTTCTTTTACCTAGAAATTATTCCAACAACTCCCATTCCAAAAGACGAAAAAAAAATTTGAAAAGCATACAAGTTCATGGAGATCTCTAGAAGTAAGATGGCCAGATGATACCCGTTTATGTGGAAAGGATATTATTCATTGTGATAAGTATTTTTAATAACGAAATAACTACTGTCCACTCGATATTAAGAAAAGATTCTCACAACTTACCTAGTGCTATGCCCTTTGTATATCTTTGTGCCCTTTGTATATCTTGTGGTGACAAGATATAACAGAAATAAGGTGGGGTGGAAAAAAAAGCAGGCAATTTTTCATGTGTGGTTTCCCCTCACCATCCTTCCTGGCTCTCATTAATAGCCTCCATTGTTTATCTTAATCTGCTCTGTGAGCTCATCTGAAATACAGGTATGGAAGAAAGCAGCGATTTACTTGCACCCCAACCAGCTGCCCGCAGCAAAATCACACAACTACACTTCAGAGAACAATCTGGTCTTGCAGCAGAGGAGAGGGAGAGAAGGAGATGGGGATCAGGAGAGAGCAAGTGAGCAACTGTGTGCGAAGGTAACACTCTCTCCCCTCCTTGTGGTCTCAAAATGTTCTTGCTGTCTGAAGGCATAAATGTGAATCTCATGCAATTCTTCGTTTCAGGCTAAGTCTGCCCTCAAAGAGATGCAAATCTAATGGAGTTACTAATAGAATGCAATTATGTCTCGGAATTGTTTCTGCGAGGCACATTTGTGTGTTCATGTGTAAAGAGCAGGGAAGATGCTTGCAAGACACATTTCTTAAAGAGCAACAAATAAGCACACTTGGTATAGCTTGCAAGAGCAATTGCCAGATATTATATCATTAAGAAATGATTTTCCACCATGAGATTTGCATGGACAATAGACCCTTTAATCTCCAAACTGCTGTTGAGATCTCGGTAGCTGGCATAGGTATTCACTGAATTATGTAAAGCATGTTTTTAGGGTTATGCCAGTTCCCATTGGCAATCACCCACATCAAAAGTGAAAGTGACTTTTGGTACCAACCTAAGCGAAGATGACCAAGGTGATAATGACTTATCATTCTACTCACAGCATCCCGAATGACACTGGCAAGTGCAAAAGCTAATATTAATGCTGGCAAGCAGAGGGGACACATGCAGTGTTCCTGTCATCATTTTTAATTACAAAGGATTCATTCTTTCAGTACCACATACCAGAATTACATTAGCCCATCTTAATTATCCATTTACTTTACATTTTACTTGATTGCTTTGTGGCTGCAGGTTCTAAAGGAGGAGGCAAGCTCCCTGCTCTAGGGAGAGAGCAGAGCTAGGGAAGGAACATAGGAAGGGAAAGCTGAGAAAGCAGCACAATGTTTGATACACGACAGTTTAGTCCCACGGGTTTAGGAATTTGTTTCAGCTGAAGGCAAACGCCCTCAGCACAGGAAACACCAGGTTTGCAATGGCACTTGTGCTTTTTCTAAGCAGCCTGGCCAAGTGCAGGAGTGTGAGTTACTAGTGGAGGGAACTCGATTAGGAAACAGAGATGCACAAGGTAATTTAGGGTAAATAGTAGGAAGAGCCTGCTAAATAACTCACCACATGGTAGTGAATCCATTCCAGCACATCAGCCATAACACAGGCACTAGAATTCTACCAGTACTGTCAGAAAACAAATAGACAGCAGATACTGTCAAGAATCAGACAGGAAAGAAACAACATTCCCTGTTAAACAGCCCATGATGTGCCCACAGGTCAAATACCACAATTTTGGTTTCCCTGTCTTATAAAATGCAAAATGGAAAAAGAAAAGTAATAATCATGATCAAGGGCACAGACCAGCTTCGGCACAATGAATAACAAGATAGTCTGAGAGTGCTCAGCCTGGAAAACAGGGAATTATGAGGGACATGTGCTTAAGATCTCTAAAATCTTGACCATGCGAAAGATGAACAGCAAAAAATTACTACCTGTAGCTACCAATACAAGAACTAACAAATTACTCTTGCAGGTGAAAAATCTAAGATTGATAAAAGGAGCTATTTCTTCATACAGTGTTGTTTAACCCAGGGAATTCCTTACCACGGGACAGATCAGTTTGCGCGTGTTCAAAAAAAATAAGCAGCAAACTTTGAGAAATTAAATTTCTAATATTTCTTGTTCCTGCACTCGGGAGAACATTCTGAAATAGTGTTTCCCTATTACACTTACCATGTTCTTTTCCTCTTCCACTACCAGACTCAGAGTACTTCAGTAAGTGCACCTCTGCTCCACCTCTGCAAACCACTTGTATGTACGTCTTGGAACCCTGAAATTTAGACATTTGGATTTCAACACTTTAAATTCCTGCTGGAGCACTTGAATAGATTAAAACCAAAGCCTGAATCTTCATTAACTCCTGTAAGTTTCAACTAGCTCATCAAGGTTTTTCTAAGAGGTATTAGGGAAGGTGTCTTAAACAAATAGTTGAATTTCCACAGCACACTGATACAATGAATGGAGTTTCATGAAATGTTGGTATTTCGGTACGGCCGGTGACTCAATAAATAAATAAAATCAGTTCAAGTCAAAGAAATTTTTACTTTTTTTTTTTTCTGGTAAAACGAAGACCAAAATGTTTGTGCTTTAAGTGTCACATTCCACAAAAGATATTATTTTCAGTCCATTGTGAAAAAAAAGCAAAGAAAATTGAGGGTTTGACTGGCAAAGCTACTAAACATCGGAGCTGCTCAGTGCATTCATCAGTTCTGTTATGAAAACACTCACTCAAGTCTTTTCATTCTCTCCTCTAGCCCATCAGATCCTAAATTTAGGGGACCCGTGACCCAGCCAAATGCCTTTACTTCCTGTGTTTTCCCATTGCAACCCTACTGAGCAGCAGCTGTGGTACGTATTCTACATCTGCGTTGCAGCAAACCCCAACCAAACCTTCACTGGTTGTACTTTTAACCTTCAGAACAATGATGACTCTGCTTGGGACAACAGCTTAGGAACTGCTGCCCCACAGCACTCTGGAGGGGAGGATGATGGACAGCAAGAAGGAAAGAAATTCCACTTTGTCATGTTGATACCGATCTACTTCAAATATTTGCATCATGGGATGAAAGTTAGAATTTGCAACTCCTTAAACAGCATCATTGTAAAAGGACACATATTCCTTCTTAAAAATCCACACTGTTTCCTTGATAACTTTGTATTTACAATGAAACAGACTTAAAAGGAAGAATCAAATGTGCCTTAACCTCAAATACCACTGACTTGGTGGTCACCTGCTCTGCTGAAAATCAGGCTCATTTCCACCTCCTTGTTTGATTCCAGTGCGTTGAACCGTGACCTCCCATTTGCCAGAAAACATTTCCTACAACTAGCCGTTGGTATTTGATTTAATTTATAAATGATTTTTTTGTTAGGCCAATGGATCACTGCCTCTCTTCCACCATGCTAGAGATAAAAATTGTTGACCCGATCTCTGTGCAGCCAAATACAATGAACCTCAGTGTTAATGACACCAGGAAACTCAACGCATGTTCTGGATTATTGCAATTCCAGTTCAGCAGCTTCACATAATTTCTCAGACTCAAACAACCAAATTCATTATGTGGCTCCATTCATAAAACCCTGCTGCACTTCATTCTGGTCGATATCTCGGGGCCTGGAGATAAGACACTGATTTAAAGAACTCTGGTTAGATCGGCATGAGCAGTTTTTATACTTGAGGAAATGGAAATGCAATACCCAAAGAAGTCCTTTCAGAGACTTCTGTCCCTGCCCCACCTACGGATAATATGATCCTGTGAGGACTGGTAACAATTAGTTTAATAGGAAGCAGGAGAAACAATTGCTATTGCTCCACCTCCTAAACTACTGCATTACAATGTGGTTCTCAGTATCTGGAGTGTTTCACAGATAAATTGTTTATTTATTTAAGTCATGATTAAAGCAAAGCATTCTATAAAACTAGAACAGCGGGTGAGAGGAGGCAGCCTGTTCTCTTTTCCTCAGAGTAAGGATACCTTCAGAATAACTGGATGTCCTTAAATGCTTAAAATGGACTCACAAACATTTATTGCAAGGCCTCATTTTTTATTCCTCTGTTTTCTGGGGCACAGGCTCTGACAGGGAAGATCAATATATTGTAAGCAAATCTCAAAGCATGGGTTTTAAAGGCAAGAAGGCACAAATCCTTTGGTCTCATTGAAACACACACAAGCTGGGGAAAAGCCAGTGACAGAAATAGTTAAGGAAATGAACATAATCAGCATATTCTTGAAAAAGTGACACGTACATGCCCACATAATTCTCATAGTCTCTGCTGCGTGGAGCACTCCTTTCCTGGTGGTTCCACTGGGGTCTACCAGGAAGCAGTCCTGGCTTGTGGAGATGAGAGTCTGCCACAGCACCACAGGCTGCAAGACTCCGAAGAGTTTAAATAAACTCCATTTCACACTAAGCTGTTCTTCCTGCAGGCTATGTACAAACCTTTATCTGAGTTCCCACCACACCTTTGCCTGGGAATGGTTAGCTTCCCCCCAGGGTCATTTGATATGGAGCCCCTGCTTTATATATACAAACACCCACACCTTCATTATCCTCGTGCTTTGCTTTCCTCCGGGCTTGCAGTTCACTCTGTCCCAGCGATAAGGATGAGGCCCGAGGTGCTTCAGTGGGACTGCACAATTCAGGCCAGGAACAATGCAAACCCCGGGCGTTAGCAGAGGTGTTGCATGAGGAAGTCACCCAGCTCCCTGGCAGCGCTGTCACTCATCCCTACCCCCGAACCTTCTCTGGGGCTATACGTGCCTTATTAGATAGAGACACCCTAACCTGGCTGGGGGAGTCCTTACCTGCCCCCAGCTAACCCTATCCTGCTCTTTCCAAGCCAGACTGCTATAAAGTCTTCCACTCAGCATGAAGAGAAGCTTTCAGGACAGTGACATGCAATGGCTTTGCATTCCCAGGAGAAGATCCTACCAGGTTTCCTTCTGAGCTAACCCAGGGCAGACTAGTCCGAGTCAAGAACACCACTTTCAATAATGCTGGAATTTTTCCCTTCGAACTCCAAAGTGCTATTAGTTTCAGACACAGAACAGAATGATCCATGGCAAGAGAGTCCATAAAAAACCTGTGCTCAGTGACAAAAAGCCAAAGAGAAGATGAACCACAGGACAAGCTGGATGCCATGTTCCAGTCACCTCCAACAACGCCAATAAAGATTTGAATTGTGATCACCCAGAAACAAATTTGCTTCCTGAGAGTTTGGGCAGCTCTTCTCAGAGAGAGTTTCTTTTTCTTGTTTTAGTGCATAGAAGAAGAAGAAAAGGTGGATCACCAAGCAAGCAGAGGTGTCCCTTGCAACCTGTCAAAGTTCAGCTGCTGGGATACAGGAACCAAAGGAAAGGTCATCCCATGCATGACAGACATGCAGAGCTTCAAGACTTTAAATAGAAAAGAGTTTGTGTAACCCTGGTGCCCAAGTGCTTCCTCATGACAGCCTCTCACAGCCAAACCATCGAGGTTAGGAAGTGCTACCTGTTGCCTTTAAGGGGTTGTTTTAGTCACATTGCAATTATATCAACTGGTAAGGTGTAAGGTGTAATAGCTGAGGGATTTTTTAATGTTTTACAACAGGAGATGCAAACACCAAACTTATTTTCATGCTGTGGTTTATAATATAGTAACAGCATAAGTCTGAGAAATTTTCATTCTACCAATCAATGCAGTAATTGGAAGTTTCTGTTGCTTTTCCACTGTGCTATTTAGAAGACAGCACAGCTGGATTTTAGAAGACTGATATTTACCAAAAAGATAAGCTGATAGCACCAATTCATTAATTTTATAAAACTACAAAATAAGTTCCTGAATTTTACTGGGAATTCTTCATTTTGTCAGTTAAAAATCAAGTCCTCCCCACAAATCTAACATAAGAGATGCCTAAAAAATATCTACCATGTTCAGATGAGAAGTGCATCTCTCCATGGTTTAAATGTTCAAAAATTATCTTCACAAGCTTCGTTCAGAATTTTCATTAGGAAGTACCTTATCACTGTAATAACATGAGATTAAATAATTGAGAAATTCACCCTAGAACGAAAACAAACCAGAGAGTTTACATATCCACTTGAACTGAAATGATAGATTTCGCAAACTAGATTAATCCTTCAGTCACTGTTAAAGACTTGTTTTAGGATGGGGTTACATTCAGTGCATTTCTGACTCGGTTGGCTGGCTATTAAATCTATAATCAAAGTCATTATTATAATATGATGCATACCAAATACACTGTGGGCCGGACATCTAAAGAACATGAAAAACCGTGTCAAGTCCTTCATGAGCATCTTCAGGTCTCCAATGAATTCCCGATCTTAAGGATTTATCTGTGGTTGAATATACATTCATTTCACCAGAAGTAAAAGAGATATGAGCTGATTTGAGCATAAAGATCTATCAGCTCAGATGATTCTGTCACTGATAGTCACTTTTTCTCAAGAATGGCTGAAGTCATGACTCAGAATCAGCTAAAGTGAGCCATTCTATCCTTTTGAAAGCCCCTGCAGTCTGGGGCAGAGGGGTAGGAAAGACAGAGGGGAGAGGACACTGACAATTTATCAGTTCTGTGGGTCATCAAGAAATCAAAGCTCAGTCCATGGCAGCATGCATATGAAAAACATCTGCATTTATACAGGAGAAAGTAGTTGGTGACTACTGGCTGAAAAAAAAAGAGAAAAAGGTTGGCAAACTCAAGAACTGTCTTTACAGTATTCTTTGCATACCTTACATTTGTTGAATGGTTTCCAAAACTAAAGCTTTCCCATGGGAAGGCAAAGAAACAATAGCAAATTCTTCTGAATGAAGCTCTCCTAAAGCCAAAGAGTAAACATACAGTATGTGACCTGAGAGTTTGCTTTTAACTGTACAAGAGGCTAATTACATAACTAATCAAAATACCTTCAAAAGCAATTCCTAAGGGAAGGCTAAAAAAAAAAAAAGAGAGAGAGAAAAAGGAAAAAGCAGAAGTGAAAGAAAAAATAAAAGCAGCCAGCAAAGAGAGATGGTGATTGATAACCTGTTGCACTGTATGAACTTGTGTGTGTGTGCACATACATTCAAGTTTAATGACGTTTAAAGATTTATTGCACTTCTGCACAGGAGTGTGTTACTCCCAGGAAACCTGCATTCTACCTGAGATGCCAGTGCAGGCTGAGGAGATGGATCCGTACGTGACACAGCTCCTGTTCCAAGAGGGAACACGAGCTGATGGCGTGGCAGCCATGGAACGTGTTTGCTGCATGTCCTAGGCACACTTCTCGACATCAAATGGTGAAACAGTTCGAGTTTCAGGACTGATTTTGAGAGGTGGACCCGTTTGCAGAATACAAATAGTCTCTTAAAAATTAGGGGGGGTGGAGCAAAATTTGTTTCTTTACTGGGGAGACACGACATACTCACATCTCATGTGTGTCCTCCGTAGCCATGGAACATGTGGAATTAAACCTAAGCAGAGGCTTGTTTCATATTGGTTCTTAAAGAAAACTAAGAGCAGTTCACACCTTATAAACCCTGGGGCTCTGTCTTTTTGAGGCACCTGTGTTACAGGCAGAAAGGAATTCAAATATTTTTGTGCCTAGTCCTTACAAGTGTTGAATTACATGACAACTTAACAAAACTCTCCACTTCTGTGAAAAAAAATGGTCGCAGGTTTAGGTGTCTCAAGTTTTGTTCCACCACCACCATTCCTTGTGTGCTGAAGGCAGGATTAGCTCAGGCATTCCCTGACCCCTACTGGCAGGGCTGGCCCTGATTTCTGCTTGTAGAAGGAAACAGAGGAGGGAAATACGCTTTATGGCTTTAGGAATGCCAAGAGGATCGTAGAAGGAATTTGAACACCAGACAAAATATTTCGCAGGTAGAAAAGCCTTCTCTGGAGACTATGGCAGGCTGAAAGTGTACAAGGGAGAAAAACTGAGTTGGGATCCTCTTTAAAACCTTCTCCTGATCAGAGGGATCCACCTTTGGTTTATTTACCCACTGCTAAACGAGATAAATTCAGCTGCCCTAGGCACAGCTCAGGGAACTTCACCTTGCTGCACACACGGTGTCAAAAGCATCCACAGAGCATCAAGCACAGCCTCTGGTTTGGCTCAGCCCAGCCCAGTGGCTACTGGGGAAGACTGGGGAGAGGCCCTGGTGTTCACCTCATGCTGCTTCATCACCCACTCCAGGCTGGAGTGATGAAACTCCGCGTGAGGAGAGCTCTGTGCAAGGGAGGCCAGGGAGAAGCCTGGAGGATCTCCACAGTGCAATGATTGCTTCTGCTCAGGGAGGAGAGTTGTTTCAGGAATTCTGCAGGAAAGTGTGCCCAGTAAACTGGTACAAAGATCCCTCCTTTTCACAGTGCTGTGTGGAAGGGGATCAGCATTAAATTAGATCCACTGACTTCTGCCCAAATCAGCCTCCCCCTGCTGCACAAATGGACACAACACAGCTTTGGAGACAGCATCTCCTGAAGGCAGCCGTACAAAAACAGCCCAGTAACTCCACATTGCAACAGCTGAAACAAGCCCTGAAGCAAATGTTATCTACAATGCTGACAGCAAGCTAAAATTCATACTTGAGAAGATAGTTTTTCATATTTAGACAAATTTTCAAGGAGCTACCGTGAATGAGTTCAACTAGAGTTGGATATATTTTTTCGCTATAATGAAAAGTCAACAAATTTTCCAGTAGGCAATAAAAAAGAAAAAAATTCTATTTTTGATCATTACGTCTCCAGAACAGCAAGCTAAACCATAGCAATACCCATCTTAACTGGAATAAATCCATCTCCAGTTACCGAAACAAAGTCAATGTTTTTCTATGGGACAGTTATTTACTAAAAATCCATTTAAAATCCTAACTAATGCATATGCCCTGCAAAATCTGTTTTGGATTATTTCAGCAACTAGCTGATCATGTATATTTAGCTGGAAAATATACAGCCCTGAAAAAAATATGAGGGGAAACCTGGAGATGTACAATATAATTATGAAGACAGACTGCCAGCACATCCAACAGAACAGGCCAATGTCAATATTCTTAACGAACTGCATTTTCTTCCACATGTGGCCAAAAAATAAAAAATACATCTTTTTAGAACCTACTTATGTCCCCAAAACCAGTCTCCTAGACTCATCCCCCTCATCCCCAGTCTGAGGAAGTGTCTATTGTATATATCCATCTTTCTAAGCAAATACCAAATCTCTTAACTCTGGGTTAACTAGCAGACATTCCACATTTTCTGACATCATTCTGACTTTTGTATCAACTATATTTCCTGCTAGAAAAAAAGTAAAAAATCATTTGGGAAATACATTTGTTGTCAGGACAACTTCCAGCACTGAATGCCCAAACTCCAACAGATCAGATTTTTCTGAAGGTTTCTTTTCCAAGTAATGGAAGGCTTTGCTTGCAGCATCTCCAGATACATCTTTTTGCAAAAGCATAGAACCCTTAAGGCTGAAAAAGGCCTCTAAAACGCTCAATTTCCTGCTGCATCTGAAAAACAATTCTCAGTCATGTTCTCCTCTGATGCCAGGAGACTTTGCTTCCCTGCTAGGATAGAATCTTTGTGCCCTGCTGAGTACCACATTCTGAACCAAGAGCAAATCAGGAACAGAATCTCAACACTATAAATCAAGTAAGGTGGAATACTTATGAGTGGAGAAAGCAAAAGCCTGGGAAAATTCCTCTGGCTTTAATGGGCCTTGAATTTCACCAGTTTTTGTTTCTGTCATGGTGCTTAGTTCATCGGAATTAGGCAAGCCACTTAACTTCAGAAGTAATAAAGAGTTCTGAATATTTAACTCAAAAGCTTTGCTCTCACTGTTGTGTGTGCGGCCACGCATGTTTTACCTTCTGGAGGCTGCCCACAAAAATGAAGGAGGGACTCACACTGGAAACGAAAACAAGGATAAAAATAAAATATCCTGTCTGTACTACAGCCCTGGACAACGCCTTTTGTCTCAAAGTGACCCACTGCAGCTTCCTAGCCAGGCATCCACAGGATCTGCATCCCCTCATCTGACTTTTTGGGGAATTATTTTACATCCTCCCTCTCCAGCCTCTGAACTTACTGACGCGAGATAAACTTTATCAGAATCCATGTTGACCTTCCTCTCTTTTGAACTCTGAAACATTGATTAACTTGTAAGTTATGTAGCAGGGGGACAACTTCAGTAACACCCTTATGGGTACTTTCCTCCTGACTGGCTATTTCAGCACTTGTAACTCTTCAAAAATGATTACAAGGGCTATAGCTTACTTCTCTCTTTCTTCTGACTAGTGAAAATGGAAAATCTTGCCTGAATATTAAGAAAAAAGTGATTCATTTCTTGCTCTCTGAGAACTGCCATTAGCAGCAAGTTGCAAAGAAGTCAGTGAAGCAGGGCTAGCCACACTTCAGAAAGCAAGCAGGCTGGTGCAGTCATTCTGAGCAAAATTTTGAGGAAATCCTAGACATCACAGAAATAAGGTGCTCCAGTATAAAAAAACCCCACAGCTCTAATGCAGAAACAACAAAGCCTTGCAAGAAAAGAAAAAAAAACCAGAATAAAGTATCCACACTCGTAATCAGCACCTGTAGCTGTGCAGACACATAACATTCCACCATTTCCAGTTCCAAGACACAATTTAACAGCTTGTGTTTGTGTCATACTGAATTACGTTTTCTTCATCCTCTCCACCCCAAGTAGCCCTGCTATTTTAATATTTTCCTGCATACTGAAGACTCCTCAGAAAACTGATTTAGTAACTAGGTCCAGCTATCAGGTACCTCTTTCTATGAGGTGCAGACCAAAGGCCTGATCTGCCGGATCCTCCCCAACAGCTCCAAATTATCAGAATCATAGAGGATAATGTACTTTCTATCCCAGAGAAGGGCAGCAGGATCTCTCCCCAGCCTTGCAGCTCGATCAAAACCAGCTCAGGAATTCCATTTTATATCCTGTTCAGAATCAGGGATTCCAATAGCCCAAATCTGTGAGGAAACCTCAGTTTGCACTATTTCACTAAAGAGCTGGTGTGTTCACAGCATCATAGATCCTTCAGCAACCTCTCACCTTAGAAAGGTGCCTGGTTGATAGAGGAGCTAAGAGGACCTAAACACGAGCAGATGTAGCTGCCGTTCTAAAACACTTCAAAAGATTCACACGCAAGTTATCAATTCCTAAGTATTACACTCAGGGTCACCACAAACTGCGTTACCATTCTCGCAGTGCTGCAAGCTTGTTTTTAAAGAATTCTCTTTCCTTTTGCAGTTCAGCCATTTCCACCCTGCTGCCCTTCGGTCCTGCCTGGTTACAGAGTTCAAGAGATAATTTCTTGCTAAGAAATAAAGCCAGAACGAATAATGCCACTAGTGTTATTTATGTAGGGATGGTACATTCCGCAGATGTTTCCACCAAAATTATTTCAAAATGCTGTTTTGATATCCCTGCTTCTCTAATGAGCAGAGTCTCGTGTTCACAACTCAAACATAAAAACAGTGCAACATGTACAGAAGCTTTTGTAGTGCCGGCATCACAGCTAATAGAAATTAGTACAAACACATTCTTTTATTGTGACATTACATTTTCGGAGTTCAATGGCCCTTATTATCTCTCAAGGCAAGATGAGGCTTCTCATGATTGACCATGTGCACAATATGACAGCAGAATCAAAGGGAGGTCAGTTATCTACACCCAGTAGGTTCACCCCATCACTCTAATTAATTTTTTTTTTTTTTTTTTTTGGAGGATGGGTCAGGGGAATGGGATGATGACACAAGGTAAAAGAGAGGGCAAATAATATTTCCACAAAAGGTATTAGAACTTTTAGACTATCACAAACATTTTTACAGTGTAGGGTGTCAAGCTAGTCATGTCAGTGTCAGCTGGTTCTTAGCTACAAAGTACCAAATTTCAGAAACTCCATTGAATTCTGAATTTTACCTATGGCCACAGAAGAATACATTAGTTGACTAACACGTGGTAGGTTTGTGCTAGATTTTTTTTTTCCATTACTGACTTCGTGGTTTTGATATCTCTCTTCAACATGGTCATGCATTATTTTTCAAATAAAGTTGACTATAAATCCTTATTCGTGTACCAGGCATCGGGAGCCAAAAAACTCTCACAAGCCTAGAAAACCAGAAAGAGCTGCTTCCAGAGTCACAGACATTACTAGAGGGAGCCTTGCCCTTTAGCTAGAACACACTGCCCAAATATTAAAGAGGCAGAGACTGTATCGTCACCACATGCAGAAGGGAAGGTGAGTTATTTTGTTCGCACACAGCTCTGAAACTTGGCAAGACTGAGAAAGTGCTTTATGCAGCAGATATCACTCAGCTGCACATCTTCCTGGCTGTCGCAGCATCCAGTTTGCTGAAAGACACCTGGTGTGTTTATTCACAGGTGGAAGTCACTTCAAATATTTGTTCTCGATTAGGTATTATTTTTGATATCACCATCTGCACCAACGTGACTCACCCATTCATAAAGTTTCTTTTCTTTGAGAAGGCAGGGAAGTTATTGGTGCTTGTATCAATCATTCCAGCTTTGTGAATGAAAAGCTTCTTCGCTTCTTATTGCCACCCAGATGTTCAGGGTGTGAACCAGATACCCAAAACTTTAAAAGAAAGCAAACCTGTGCATTTTTAATGGAAGAATGTAACCAAGAGCTGCTACTGAGTGACACGAACCAAAAATAAAAATACAGATGACTAAGCACACCCTTGCCAAACAACTTCTGAGACCAATTTAAGAATCAAACACAGCAGTGCCAAAGCTTTGAACTAGAGGAAGCAGATGCTTTTGCTGCTGTGACATGCATTTCCACCCAGCAGGTAGACGGGATGAAATCCGGTCTCATCAGGTCACTAACAAGGACCCAGGGCTAACAGCAGGTTGGGCTAAGCCAGCAATAACAACACTTTTACATATGATTTCCTGATACATGGAAGTTGGATATTTCCGCTATTTCATCTTCTATTTTTCTTAGGACAAACTGCTGAAAACCAAATTGCGATGGAATGCAGGCATCTATTCTGACACACAATAGTTTATTGAAATGAGCTGCACGGGAAACGTTCCTTCCCCGTATGTACGTACCAGCACCAGCAACTGGGGTGACCACTGCTCACACGGGTAGAGGTGAAGACACTTTGCTTGGCAAAAGTAAAGGTGGTGCAGGTGGGGTTAACCCCTGGTTAAATAATTGTCTCTTCAAAGCCCACTCAGAAGAGTTACTGCTGTCAATCTGATGGGTTTTACTGGTTTATTACCATCATATATTTTCACACAGTCACATCTTCAGATGTTTATGTTTTCACTTGGCAAAAGCAAAAGCCACAGGAAGGCCTGTGAAGCTCTGAGAGTCAGGTTTGTGTGAATTAAACTGATTTTATTTTCTTTGTACCACTAGCAGATAGATTTGCTACAGCAGTAGCAATAGAGGGGAAGGTTTGCTTGGGAAAAAAAGTAATCCACTTTCCACAAGATATCTGTTTCATCTAGAAGTTGTTCATGCTAAATTCAGTTCCCATTTCTCTGTTTTTCTCCCCAGAGGTCCCTAATGTCAGCTACAGGCTGCTTCTGGTCACTTTCCCAAGGGAAAGCTTTGTGTGGCATTAACGGCTGGAAAGGCACGGATAGAGAACAGCATGAAAATACATGGAATATAAGGGTCTAATGACAGCAATAGTGTATTTTAAACTCAGAGATCCCCAGGGTATTACATCAGTGACTCAGCTGAGACACTGAACTAAGGGAAGAACTCTCACATCATTTAACTGTTTGCTATAATAGATGAAAAGAGAGAAGATATTTTGATTAAAGCTCATCAACAGTGAAAGGCTAAAGCCAAAAGCTCCCTGCATGAGCCCACTGACCTCACGTTTGCTCATGCAGGTTCTGGTGTATTCAGAGAGGAGAGAAGTCAGGTACAGCAGCACAAGAACAGCGGCCCTGCTCTGCCTGCACAGACACTTCCACAAACAGAATTTTTTCGATTAGAAGGGACCTCTTGAAATCTTCCAGTCCTACCTGGCATTCCCTTCATTCATTCCCCCTTGGAAGTACTGCAGACATGACCCATTGATCAACCAAGTGGAATTCCCAGCTACAAGCAGGGAATTTATAGATTTTTTTTTTAAAGGTATCCATTTGCCAGGGCTGAAACCATAACTGAAACACATCCACAGCCGTCTGGAACATGCAAATACCAGCAGCAGACACAGGAATGACTCTGGAAATGACTGTGGATGTTCATTTGCTCTTGTATTTCCAGTTGTCTCTTAACCATCCCAGGTTTCTCCAGCTTACATGTCGGCATATAAATGTCTTTCTCTTGAGAGAGACCTGGTTATCCCAAGCAGCAGACAAACCAAAATTCCAGCTGAAGACAGGGAGAATGATGGCAGCTGTTCATTATTTCTGAAAGACAAATTGAGCACTTGTCAAACTTCACGTAAATATTTTAAAAGTCAGATTATCTGTCTAGTCTCAGACTTCATGATACAGAAAGCAAAAATGATTATGTCTTAATATTCCACATTCAAAAGGGCCTAATTTCATTATAGGGCTGCATTTTGTTCTGTGCAAAATTCAATAAATTGTGGTTGTGTATTAACGAAATATTGAAGAGGAAATGAAAAGTATATTCAGTCAAGTTTCATTTTCACAAAACCATAAGCATAGACAAGAGGGAATATAAATAGTGCACATTGGAAGCCTTCATTATTTAAGTTGCATGTAAGCACTTCTTTCATCAACAGAGACTAAAGAAAGGAGAATTATACCACAGATCACTTTTGTTTTTCTTCAACATTAGATAGGTAAAGATAGCGGACTAGAACTTATTAATAGGTGAAAGAAGGCCTTAAAAACCTGAAGAAATAATAAACTGATCCGCCCAGCTGTAACTCCTCCAAGTTATTCTGTCTCAATCCAAACACCTTCAACACTGGTCCTCTAAAAAGACCTTTTCAATCTTTCCTTGCCTTTAACAATACACCAGTGTTGCTCAATTCATTTAAGGCTTAATTCATGAATAAGAAACCACATTTACTCCACGCTCCTGCTTGGGATCTATCACACAGCTGGGATGAAAGGGCCTCGATTCAGAAGTTGCCAGGAAGCTGGGTCACAGCGGTACAGGGGCAAAGTTTAGGCCAATACAATGAAGCCCACAAAAATTTGAGTAATATGCACTTCTCATCACAATACACAGGAACTTACACTTACCGAGTCCCACAAAATACTCCTTACAGATCCCAAAGGTCTCGTTAAAGAGAACATGAACAGAGACTGTGGGCATCAAGTATTTCTCACCCTCGGCTGAAAATGCTGGGATGGGGAAAAAAGGAGATGGCAATTGTAGCAGAATGTAAAGCAGAGCACTGTCTGTTCTCCAGTGCTACATGGCTGCTGACCAGAATAAATAATGATTTTCCTCATCTGAATCTTAAGAAACATTTTGGGGATCACACGCATGTTGCACAATGTTTAGAGAGAGGGGAGAGGAAAGCACGCTCCAGTCTTGGAGAGGAAAGGTTATGAGTGGCTCCCAAAGCCCACTCATGATGCTCAGGAACACTAAAAGCATCTGTGTGGCTGCCTCCATTGGGCAGCAGCCCCCTCAGTATGCAGTTCACATACAGCTTTACCTCCACAAGAGAAAGAAACATTCAGCACGGAGGGGGGAAAAAAAAAATAAAATCCATTAACGTTCCAAAACATTAAACATTGGAACAGAGTGTTTGCATCTTACAGAGTGTTTGCTATGAAATTCTCAACTGCCAAATGAAATGCATCAGTGCAAAAAATAGCAGAGAAATACCGAACGATGCCATCATGTCCAGAACCGCAAGCATTTCCTTGTATTCACTATCCCCATAGCCAGACAGGGAGGTTCCTCCACCCAGTGTGACTGTAACTTCCCTTGTAGAAATACCACGGGCGCTGGAGTAAAGCATTGAATGTGGTTTTTGACGCTGATGATTCAGCTCAGAAGTGGCACACACACAGCCAGGCTCACTGGAGCATCGTTCTGCATCTGCAAGCAGCAGCCAGAGACGCTGGGAGTATCCCCTACAATTGTTAACCAAATGGAAAGACTCCCCTTTATCCATTTCAATCGAGCCATTACACAAATCATCACCTTCTCTTGCCGGAGCAATGATCTGGGAACGAGATGCAATTTGCAGCTGTATGGGAAACTTTTGGTTGGAAAGGGATGAGCACGGCTTCAGCAGCATCAGGGTTCTCCCTATCTACACCTGCTCCTGCTGCGTTTGGAACGCTGGGCTTGATTATCCTGCAGAACCATACCCGGGGCAAGATGAAGACATGGAAATGAAATCTTGAGGCTCCTTGATCAAGGGAATAACTGCTGGGGGTTGTGTAATGCCAAACTTATCAGCTCATCTAATGGCAACATACCCCAGTTCCCATTCTGCCTCTCCTCTTCACCCATATCTCAGTCTCTCTACTTAGGAACGCAGAAGCCTCGCCCTGGCAAAACTCCAACTCTCTTTGCAGTCACAAAGCTCTTTGGTTCCCCTTGTGCCATGTTCTAGCTCCTCTAGCCTTTGTATCCAGCTGTCTGCAGATACCAGGCTCCCTATTGCAGTCCTACTTCTCTCTTCCAGCCCACATCCTTCCTTAGACCTTTCATATCAACCATCCCACTGGTTTCTTATCACACTGTTCTTGCCTTCAACATCCTGCCACAAAACATTGCTCTTTCTCCTTAACTGAAACTCTAATCTGTTAAACTAACACCCAGATCCTGGTTTCCACCTGTATTCCCAGTCTCCGTGTCCCACCTGCTGCCCAGCTAGTCTGTTCCTTGCTACTGTGTACGGACACCTCTTTTAGAGCAAGGAGAATTAAATCTCCCTGTACAGTTGTCCATGTTTCACATGGGACACAACAATCCAGGACTGCAATTAAATCTAGGAAAATCCCATTCGGCTCTTGAGTCTAAGAGTCCAAAACCACTTTACGTACTTCAAGGAACGAACTAATGGCAGTATCACAAATCTCTAACAAGCATGTCCAAATCATGGCTCAGATTTTTATTTCCCCTGTTAAAAAATGTGTTCCATACACAGGAATGGCAGGAGGGGAAAAAAGTATTTCACAGGGAGTCTGCAATCCTTCCAAATTTTAGATACTAAATTCAACCTAAGCTTCAAGCATCAACACACTTAAAGTGCCAAAATAAGATGATCAGAGTATTTTTGACATGGGCAACCAAATGTATTTTCATTCTCATTCTGAGAAACATCTGGATTCTTACTGTAACATGCCTAAAACTCAGCCTAAGTTTGTTACTCCAAGAAGAAACCACAGGCAACACAAAAACATACGGCCCTTTGCCCAGGCAAAAAAACTGCAAATGAGCTAGCAGTAAAACATTACCAACTTTTCTATAACCCATGGCTTTCAGAAGCCCTAAAGACAGTCAAGCTAAATTTCGTAACGGCCTTAGAACCTGTTATACATCAAATAAATATTATTGGTGGAGGTTCACAAAGGCATAAAGGCTATCAGAGTGCCCAGCTCCCCATGAAATCCAGCGGAAAGAAAGGAGTTATTCACAGGAAAAAGGTAAGTACTGCAAGAACTTGAGTGAATTTATGAGAGCAGACTGGGAATCTTGGAAATCCTTACCTGAGCTGTTATGTCACTGCTGGTTCCTAAATGTGGATAGGACATGTGCCATCAATCCAAAATCCTCCTCTGCACCAACACCCACAAAAAACCTTGGTCTTGACAGGCTTGAAGAATTCAGCCCACGCGTCATGGCCAAGCCTGGCCTGAGTCCAGACATTATGTCTTCTTTTATTTTCCCATCTGGATTGAGAAGCTCCCATTTGGTGGGTTTCCTCAGATTGTCTCATAAAAGTCATTTGCATTGGTTACCACTTGGGGTTTTTTTGTAAAGGAAGATAAACTGCAGTACCAATGTCCTCGATATATTTTATAAATTAGTTTATTTGCTGTAATATTTATCTTAATGGTAAAAAGATAGAAGAAATCAGAGAAGATGGAAGACAATAAAAACCGCTAATTCCGATCTTCTATTTTATCCACTAGGAAAAAACACCCTAAACATTTCTTCCTAACTACAATCCTGGTCCTAGTTCTCCCTTTAGCAGTTCCTCCTAAACAGAAATTACATGTTTCCACATTGTTTAACCCTGCCCTGTCCCAGAGATAGTTCTTGAGTTTTGTCACCCTTCACAACAGCTGCTTTTTCTTAACTTATCCAAAAGGTGAAAGGAGGAGACAGAGGGAGCGTGGAAAAGGGGCTATTTAGAACTGTCTTTTGGCTTTGGCCAAACATAATCCGTGAGAGTAGGAACCGAAAAGACGCGATGGGGTGAAGGTTCTTGACTGTTTACAATTAAACACCCAAACCACAAGATATTTATTATTTCGTCTTTGACATGCAAATTTTAGGAATCCCAAATAGAGCTCTCAGAAACATTTTTATGTGGCGCTGAATTATGGTTTGCAGTTCTGATGTAAGAAGAAAAAAAAATCACCTGGCTCCAAATATGTTTGTGCTGACGGCTCTATCGAAAAGCTATTAAAACCTGCAGAATGTTTTAAAAGCTGTTGGAAGAAACACCATTCCCATTTAATTGTGTGCATTTATGGAGGGGTTTTTATAAGCTTTACAGATGCTAATTCCTGCTATTTCAGCAGATTTCCCCCCTGACCGCACGGAGCTCGTGCTGTACCTGGAATCTGCAGCATCTCTCCGTGTTCCTCTGTCATCTAAAAACTTCCTAACTTCCCGCAGAGAGATAAAGGGGACTCTGATACATAAACGAGCTACAGGAACTATTTCCCAGGGCTGGGAGCGCCATTTCTGGTATGATTTATCTCTCTATTCCAGTAAACAGCAACTTCTTGCTGCAGCTACAATTTCAGCTGGCAAAGGGGACCGAAGGACTTGCCTATTTCTGGGAGCATTGAGGACTGGGTCACTTGAAAGGCTGAGAGAAGGTTCCGTGAGGGAGCTGCCTGCCGTATCCATCATCAGGAATGCAGCTCTCCAGCTTCCAGCCTCATTTTCACACACACGCACAAACAAATTAAATTAAATATGCCAAAAGGATACTGTGATACCACATAATATGCACCTTAAATTTTAAATTGAATTGCTTCCTATAACCCTGTTTGCCTTAACACTGTAAATACGGAAGGGTGTAACCCTCAACAGGCTCTTATCAGTTAACTACATAGAAATAAGAAACAGTTGGTGAGTTTTTAAAAGTATTGACTCAGCAGTTTACTGCAAGAGATGACTTGGCTGCACTGAAAGAAAAGACTGAGGGAAAAAAAAGGATAGTTCTCTGTAGGCAGTTGGCTCTCACTTATGCTCTTTTTAAGACTCTACATACAAAATTTCAGAGTGTTGTGAGGAAGAATGTAATTAGTCTGCTTCCTCTCCCTCCCCTTTATACAACAAAATAGTGAATTATTTAATGCAGTATCTGCTTTCCAGATTTTTGAATATCAGTTAAAGTTTTCGCCAAAAAATAATAATAGTAATAATAATAAAAAAAAAATCATTGGTTTATACATGCCAAAGCATAGAGCATACTGTAATAAAACACAGTTTATCATCTGGTGAGCCTGATCTCACAAAAAACACACATGAGCATTTCCACTGGATTAAACAAGACCCTTCACTTGCCTTCTTGCTCACATAAGCTTGCCAAACTGGAGCTTCAAGGTTTTATGCACAAGACTTCAATGAAAATGTCATTTTACAGGGGTATCTGAAGCAAGTGATGATTCATTCATCACAGACAAGTGGAACATACGGGCCTGGCTAGTCTCAAGGGAAAAGGAATTGAAGAAGGAGAACTTGTCCCTTTACATTCAGGAGAGTTTCACCAAAACTGAGAAAACAGCAGAGTATGAAATCAAAATGACATTTTATTTACAGGAATGAGTGTTTCCATCTTCTCTTTATCTTCCCTGTTATTTCTAAACTACTGACCATGAAAGCACCCAATACTGAGATTATTATCGATGATTATTATTAGACTGTAGAGCTGAAGTCTTGGGCACCTTATTTTCTGGGAACACTTCTACTGTCCCACAACCATTCCTCAACATCCCTAAAAATCACTGCCTGAAGCCTTGCAAACCATTAAATCAGGTTTAGGTTCAGTCCAGATCCTTGAAGGAAGCACAGTTCAAGGTAATGCCCTAATTACCCCATGAGATCCAGCACACAATCATGTTTTGACCTAAATGGTTTACAAGCTTTTAAGTATGGCTTGAGTTCCAAAACTGAGCCAGAAACAGACATATTTCTCGTCTGTGGCACCGTCCAAAAGGGTTTACAACTGGTGAGTGTAGTAACAGCACTAGCAAAGCCAGAGAAAGGAAGCTGTGGGAACCCGGACAGCAAACAAGGGACATGGAACACTGGGACAGCAAGGAAGAACAGGAGTACCATGACACAGCTAAACAGAACAGCTTCTACACTGTTTCTCACTAGGAGAAAGGAAATAATCTTATGGTAAACCCCAGATTTATTAAACACTTTGATCGACAGCAAGGATGGGAAACATCTCGGAAGAGTTTTGCAATATTGAACTCAACAGGTTTAAAAAAAAAACTCCAGATGAAACCACCCAACCATCAGTGTGTAACACACACAGATAAAGCCAGTGTTCTACATCATCACAATTTCATTAGAGCCTTTGAAGCCACGCACCTTTGATCTGAGGCAAGTGATAAACGTGTTATGTTTTAAGTGGATTATTACACGTTCTGTTTAACACAATGGTAGGCTTGAGCTGGCACAGTCATGGTGCAATGAGGAAATAACCTGAATGGAACATTCACAAAAACCAGAGGCATCTGCTCCGTGCCTTTCGGATAAACAGGTGCCTGGGTGCCTAGGAGTTTCTAGAGCCATGACAAATAACACCCACCCAGCCTGGGGGATGAAGGACTGGACACAAACTATTTGCAGAGTAGAAGTCTTGCCTTTGCATTTCCAAGTACCAGTGTGAGCAAGTCTGGCTTGTAAACACTTCCCAGTGCAACCAGACAGAGCCCAAAGGCAACAAACCTTATAAGGGGCACTTTCGAACAGAAATGAGCCAAACCCAGGGTACTTGTTAGGAATCTCTTCCAATTTTGAGACACACAAATGGAATGCCCATTCAGGAACTGAATCTCTCATTATAAGGCCTTAACGCAAGCCCCAGTTTCAATCAAAGGCAGCAAGACTGTCCTAAACTTGGCTACCTGAGGTTTTTCTGAGCAGACCAGCTCTCCACAGATAATAATAGCTCTCCACTAATAATAATAATAACAGCTAATAAGATACTACACAGATAATAATAACAGCTCTCCACTAATAAAAACATCTGTCAGACACTTCCAGTTCTCCAATTTGGAATTCAGCTTCCTACCCTGTAATGGTTCTGAATCCCTTAATTTATCATTAACCTTAACCAGAGATGTTTCATTGTTTAAGAAGAGCTCGGCTCAAAATGCATTCTAAACTGATCTCACAATATTTGTGTGGGCTTGTTCGGTTTTTTTTTTTTCTTCCTACTCTGAGTAATCAGCAGTTTGCTCGTGTTCCTAGTTTTTGAAGAAAGAATGTTATGGCTGGGCTAATCTGAAGGCAACAAAAGCAGAAAGCAGACAGGTGTACTTCAAAGCATTACACTGTTGGGGGTAGCAAGCTTTAAAAAAAAAAACAGAACAAAAAAAACAAACAAACAAAAAAAAAAAAAAAACCAAACCCGAAAACCAAACCAAACTTACTTTCTGTTCTAATGCCCAGGGCTGGATTTTATGGCCCTCACGAGAATCTCATAAACCAATAAATATTACACTATTCCTTTATCTCTAACACCTGCCCCTATAAACTACTCTAAGCTATGGAGTTTCCGTGAGCTCTTTCCTAGTATCAGTACCTTTCTCTGCAGCTCAGCACAGCACAGTTACCTGCCCAAAAAGTGACAAGGAGGCTGTAAAGGGCTGATAATAAACACAAAATTGTCCACAGACTAGTGGCATGTTTGTTATAATACTGTACAAACAGGCACTCAACCCACAGAGCTGCTGAAGTGGAAGAAGCAAACGAAAACCAGTGATTATCAATAGCCCAGTGAAAGATATCAACTGCGGGGAGTTATGGGAATGTAAACCTAAGTGTGCTAATTCCAGTGTTTAAAATATTCGTGTTGAATGCCAGTTTGGGATTGTTGTTGTTGTTGGTAGGAAAATGGAGGGGAGGGAAATAAAAAATACAATCCACTTTCCATCTTATCATATTTCTCGATGTTGTCATTGCTCAGAGGCTGACTGGAACACTCCCTTTATTGGGGAAGACCCCTCATGGAACAAAGGAGCTGTAAAAAATCTCCCTTCTGGTCTGTGTTTGGCCCCACACTCCCTCTCTGATAGGGAGAGCAGTAACTTTCGGTGGATGCATTGTTGCCTCTTATTGGACATCTCTTCCTGCGGAATAAATCACTTTCTGAAAAAAACCTTGGCCCACAATACCCAGCTCCTGAAGCTGCCACAATAGAACACAGCAATAATTTAGCTACATCTGAGTAGTTATTATATTCTTATTTCTAAGATGAATACTACTGAGCAAATGAATGCAAGCCATAAAATGTTACTATCAGGGTGAAATACACTTAGTTTCATAACCTCAAGCCAGTGTCAATACTTATGCAGTGAAATGGACTTTGTAATCAGCACATTTGGGACAGTTTTTAACTTAACCAAGCAATAAATGCTTCTGATGTGCAGTTTTATCTCATTGTATGTAGAGAACAGTGTACAAAAGCTTAAACTCAACTAAGTACCTTTTCCATTGCTGCTAATTTATACCTAATTCTGTCCTCTATTTCTTTCCCCCAGACTAAGGTAATTTAACTAGCTTCTTTGTAATTGAATATTAAATATCCCCCCAGTAATTGCATTTAACAGTAATGTTAGTATTTCAGGATAAAACCCCACACACTTCTAATCTAGGGCTCCTTTGAGGTATAGATAGAGAGATGAAGATGTTTATAAACTGGCTGCAGAAGCTTTAAGAGCATTCTCAACAAGACAACCCTTCCTCCTCTTCCTGGGTAACTACTGAGAAGCACAAGTGTTCAACACTCCTTTGGGACTTGGGAATTATTCACATGGGATCTTTCAATAGGTAAAGAGGAATAAAAACTCCTCAGCTCATACTCTGTTCTCTCAGTAGCAGAGAGTCTGATAAAATCAGGTGCTCCAAAACTCCTACAAGCAGCTGAGCACCACCAAACACAAACATCTTAAAAGTGCAGCTCAGATGGGACCATTTTTAGTTCATCTCCACTCACAGTCCCATCACTGAGAGCTTGGCAGCTGCTCTGGGTTTTTGCAGTGTATTGGTCGTAAGGGCCTGGAGACAGTGAGATGTGTAACTACCGCGTTATCCAGACACTGCTTGCACCTCCAAACTATCAAATGTTAAGGACAATTCTCTGACCGTGTACCAGCACAGGTTGTAGCCTTTAAGAAAATAAAAACCACCACTGCAATAGCACAGAAACAGCTCATAAAATCAGGTTTATTCCCTTTCATACTTCATATTTGTACAATTATACCACATGAGTTCTGAAAAATCTTGCATAGTTCAGCAGTGACTAGATTTCCACTAATGGGATTTGGACACGTATTCCAGCCCTTTCATCAGCAATAAGGAAACTGAATGTTCTCTGGTAATCAGCTCAGTACAGTCATTATTCAACCCGCAGACAATGTATGGCAGCAAAGCCTAAATTTTCAACCTTGAGAAGGCGGCGAGCCCTGCAAGCTGACCCTGCTGAGGGCAGGCAGAAGCCAGGGAGACTCCTTGTAGCCAAGGGATGGCAGACACACTTCATCTTCTAATGAGAAAAAAATTCAACAAATCTGACCCACTGCTGAAGCTACAAATAAGGAAAATCATCAGGCTGCATCCAAAATTACAGATATGGACTGCACACAGAGATAACAGGAAAGGTTGTAAGATATCTTTAAACTCCTGAGGGAGTTTAAAGATGAAACTACAGCACCAACAGGCATCAGCTTCATCCCTTTTTTGGGGAATGCTTCAACAACAAGGGTAGGCATAAAGACAAGAGTAAGTCAAACTGCTCTGCACTGCGGGGAGGTTCCTTTATTTTTACTCTCACTCCGGACAGTGACAAACACAAAAGTGAGAGAGAAAGAGGTACCAGCTCCCACTAGGCTGCAATGGAAGTGCTCTTTGAGCACATATTCCTGATGTGAGCTACAGCACATCCCTGCATGTTCTTAGACATAAACACAGGTACATCCCCAGAGGATGTCATTCAGAGACACTGTTTGACACCAAGCAACAACATAAATGTGAACAGCAAGACAGACCAATCCAAGTGTCTGCAATAGGATTGTTAAATTCTAATACATCCCTATATTTTTATTTCAGCATCCAGGAAGTACTTTGCCACAAAGCATCGAAACGCCATTGGTTTGTACAGTTCTATTTGTACTCCCACTGAAGTTGCTCAAAGCAAGGCGAGACCTAAACAATGTCGCAAAATTTAAAAATAAGCTTAATTTGATTATGTGCAAAAGGTTTGATTTGCTTTTATATTAAAGCAAACAGAAAGAAAACACAGGCTGAGGAAGGAAGCATCCCTAATCATTGTCAGTTTATGTTTCTGCAACAGAAAAAGCTCTCAGTGGTTGTTAGGTCTGGCCCCACTAAGAAAGACACATCTACCTAATCAGCACTTGAATGCTGAACAAAACAGCAAAGTGAACTACTTTTAATTCTTTATATATTTGGTTCTGTTATTGTAAACCTTGTGCATCTGCCGGGCTTTAAATGTGTGAATATTAACACATGAAACAGAAAAATTTATGTTTGAGGAGCTGGATAGACAAGGAAGTTACTGAGAAATGAAGTTTGTCTATAAAATCACTGTAGATTTGTGCTTCAGATGTGTCTCTGCTTGGTCACTTACCACCAAATCTCCCTTGAATTAAATCTTCTTTGAGTAAGACACTAATTGTTACTTTCTTTAAAGTTAACACCACCCCACACACACACACAGAGATTCGTATCCGCAGCATTTCAAACCCGTACCACGGGGCAGCCTGGAGGTGGCTGCAGTAGCCTCCCAAAAAGGCCAGGAGTGTGCCAGCTGTGACTCCAAGCACCCTGTCACCTGAGAGCACAAGTCACATTTCTATGCGTGGCAAAACCAGTTGTTCAGGCTCTCCAGCAGGAAAGGTTGTGTATGAACACATTTTGCGAATATGTGTCACTTCTTATCTGGAAGTGAGGTTTAGTGGTAGGAGTGCAGGGCCAGGAATTCCCCAACCAAACACAGGCTCTGTCAAAGCCTTGCCAAGCTGTTTGATCTACTTCTTGCTTCTTTTTAACATCATCATTGATAGTCAGATTTTTATGGTTTTGTAAGATTAGAATGGTAGTGTTAAATTAACCTCAGACACACAGAAATAGAAAAACTTTTGTTATTGTAAAACTTTAGTGTATTTTAAAATTACGAGAAAGCCAAGGCAGAGCTGGGCAAGCGAGCACATACCTTTGCAAAAGCCACACCAACTCAGCCACATTCCAAAGCAGTTCCATGCTGTGTGCCATAACGGTATCAGTCATGCACTCCCGGAACAGCTAAAATCCAACAGCAACTTGCTGAGTAAAGGATGGGTTGTGCATTGGACAATCCCTACGGCAACTTACCCAAATGCTTTCCAGGATCCATTTCACAGCAGGAAAAACAGACAAGAAAAACTGATTTTTTTCGAGGTCAGGCAGTATCAGAGGCTGACCTAGATTTCCAGAGGTCTCCCCTAAAACACAGCCAGAACTCAGAAAGTTTCTGTAGCCTGCAACTCTGGCCATGAGCTCTGGCCATTGCTTCCATCCCTCCTCCAGAACAGGCAACTCAGCCTTCCCTACCAGAGAAGAGGTAATGAGAAACACGCTTATTACCAGTGATTGGAAATAATTACCAGGTGAGGTTACTTCCTACAAAGATCCTGGTTCCCTTAGCAGGCCCAAAACCAGCCAGCACAAAGAGCTTGTGGTTCAGCGATAGCGATTTTTTATCTGTGATGCAAATCAATACATTATATAATTAACACCCAAGTTATTCCTGTGCACTTTACTGGTTTTGTTTGTTCCCCTTGAAGGCAATTCTCTCACCCCGATGCTAAAGCAGTCAAAACAATGAATGCTGCAAGTCAGCTGAGAGAAGGGAGCACCTCTCCTCACAAATAGGGTGCCATATGGATTCCCTTCATGAATATGGGATTTCCTTTTAAAGTTACAGAACGCTTTCAGCGTTTAATGGCTGGTGCTGGTGCTGCTCAGGTTCCTTTTGTGATTTGTACCCCAGGGACACAGAGCCCCGTGCACCACCAGCTTCTTTCCTTGTTTTTCACTGCTCATTATCAACCTGTGTAAATAAGATGCACAGCATCCGCTGGTTAATAAACAAACTCTCACTTTGATTACACTTTCAGTTTCCAAGTGCAGAGCTGACTTAACAACGAAGAATAAATGTGGTTGGGGTTTCAGTGCCCTTGGAAAATTGTTCGCAAATACGTGATTCATATCCGATCCTGGACATTAACACTTTCCTTATGACTCATACATACAGTTAAACAATAAAACAGAACGCTTATTGAAGTTTTGTTTAACATGCATAAAGCACCTATTATTAATATTTTTCAATTTAATTGTTTAACAATTTGCTGATCCTATTATTAGCTGCAAGGAGGGGATGTTTCCACTTCTGTCTCGAAATAAATAGATGCTTTTTGAATTTATTCTGATTTATATTTAGAATCTTTCAGCAACAGTTCAGAACATAAATAATAAAAAGCCATTAAGCACGGCACGGAGCAGGGTATGTACCTTACCAACCTACCCACAGAACATTGTTTGAATGCATAGAAGGCAACTGCCCTGTGTTTCTCGTTCTATAGAGCACGACGTGTGCAACATACTGATCAACACACCATTTCCTCACATTGTTTTCCTCTCCAAAGCGAAGGATAAACCAGAAAATCTGTCCTTCCTCACACAATGGAGCCTTTAGGTCTTCTATCTGGTCCCTACACGTTAGGATGTTCACTGGAATACAATTCCCGGATAAATTGTAATGAGCAACTGGCAAATCTGAAACCCGTTAAGAGTTCAAGTTCAGCTAAAAAAACCCTGAGGGGCTATTTTTAAAACTTTATCCTTCACTATTCAGTATTCTTTTAAAGTTTGTAAAATCATCATAATTGGGCCGTATTTGCAGTCTCACTGCAAAAAAAAAACCAGCTCCACATCTACACATAGGAACTATGGAAGTGCAAAGCAGAGTTTATAAGAATCATACTGTAATGTAGGTATTATTCAGGTAAAATATAAGATTTTGATCTCCAGTTTCAGCCTGCAGGACAGTTTCTTATCCTGGGACATATATGTCTGCCTGGATTGTGTATTCTGTTGCCTACATGCTGCTTTCAAGCCAGTTTTACAAATCTGCTCCTGTCTTTCTGCAAACTATTTCTAAACAACCACAGAAGTAAGCGTTCCACTGCTTTTCAGTTTGCTCCACTTTTCCAGAGCATAAATTCTTCTAAAATACTAGAGGACGAATTCAGGAAACACACTGATGACACAGGACCATGTTCTGTAGATGTTGTTCTAGTCAGTGACCCATCAAATGATGAGTAAGAACCTCCTGGGTTCCATCCTAACCCTGCTGAAGTTACTCACGAAATAGTCACCCTGTAGGTGTGAGGTTGGCCCTAAATTCAGAGGCTGGCTCTGCCGTGAGAACGCTTTCAACTCTACCCACTAATTAGTGTAATTTCCAACAGCTTCCTCACTCTCCATGCTCCTCACCAGTGGCAGTCGTGGTCTTGGACATATTGTCTTCAGCAGCTGACCTTGCAGGGGCAGGAACAGTGATTTGCTGGTGTTGACAAAGCCTTTCTGCCCTCCTGGCTGCGGGTGCTATTTCAGGATGGCTGAGCAAGGACGGGGAAGATGGGGGAGTTACTCACAAGCAGACACCAGGACCAGTCATTGCCCCCAGGTGGCTAATAATTCAATCCCAGAAAACTACGTTTTTGGTAAAATAATGTTAACACTTTATCCCTGTCTCACCAGCAGAGAATAAATAGAAAATCCTTCCCTAGGGATGAAGCACCATCCCCTAGTTTCCCCCTCAGGTTTCCACAGACGTAAAGGGAAAGGGAATAGTGCCCACGCTTCTCCTGCTTGCTCTGGAACTCGAGCTTGCTCCCAGTCACCACATCCACTTGAGAGGGACACAACTGGACCCTCACTGCCCTGGCAGCTGGGCGTGCTCCCATTAGCCCTGATTAATTGTTACATTCTCATTAGAGCAACCTTCCAAGAGCCTCACCTGTGAAGGATTCTCTGGGAATAGGTGCCTCAGGCAGCAGCCGCGCTCCCAAAGGACCTGCCCCAGATAGCCTGGATGTAGATGCCACCTTAGGGTGATGCCGTGCACCTCTTTCCTGGCTGGAAAGCCACCTGAGAGTACTGGAGAGCCACCTGAGGGTACCCCAGCAGCAGCCAGGGTTGAGCAGCCGGGAATTGACACAGCTGGGCATGGCGGGCAGCATTCCCACTCAGCACCACAGCTCCGCAGGCAGAATGCTTCCACGTGTTCCTCCATTCCAGACTGCCTCACAAAACACGAGCCAGTTGCAGGTTTCACCGTGCAGCTCTTATCTCAGCACCAGATGACCAAAAAAAACCGAAGGGAAATATGAGCAGGGGAAGCGATTCTCGGTGTTTTCGTGTGCCGCTTGTTGCTAGGAAAAATATTTCCTTAGTATCTCTGTGGGCTCTGCAAGTCAGCATCAGTGGAGCTCTGATGGTTGCCAGAGAGCATAAAACAGCAAATGTCAGGAAAAAAATAGGAAGAAGAAGTAAAGCTTTAAGAATGTGCCCGTTCATGAATGTCTTGTCCCCTCACACGGTCAGCAAGGAGACACACGCACCTCGTCTCTTTTCTGGAACAAACTTTGGGAGTTCCTTCCCAAGGTATTTTGTCTAAGCTCTATTTTTTCGTGTGTGTTTTTTTGTTGGGGTTTTTTTTTGTTGCTGTTGGGGTTTTTTTTTGTTTTATTTTGTTTTGTTTTAGAAGGTTGAAAGCAGTCATTCATGTCAGAGCAGCACAGGATGGAGGGGAGCCCCTTTTTGCTTAGTGCTGAGCATTTGAAATGGGCAGAAGACAGAGGGTGGGAAGGGGCCCAGCAGGGCCAGGGCAGAGCATCCTCTCCCCAGGGATGGTGGGACCTGGGTCTGCCACCAGTGACACTTCTAGTCATAAATGTTACCAGATACCCCAGAGAGGAAGGCAGAAAACCCTTCCGGTCCTGACTCCCCACACAGCTCTGAGCCCTGCTGAGACTGGTGACAGCATCACGGTGTTCCATCCTTCCTAGAGGCCAAAGGATAACCCGTTTCCTAGGCCAGCTATTCATCCATCCTTCTGCTAGCAGCTGGGGCCAGTGACAGTGATGAAGGGCTGGGGGTGGAAAGTTCGAAGCTGGTTATCGCTCAGTTTCCTTCAAAGGAGCCAAAGAATCATTCAGTGGATCTGCTTGAGCTGGGTATCGAGCCCCCATTAAACATTCTCCAGCCTCCGCTGATCATCCTCCAAATCGTCCCATGGCTGCTCCCATCGCTGACTGCTGTTTGAGTTCTCACATGGTGCTGCTCTTTGAATTTTCAGTTCTTCACAATAAAGTGGTCTTCCCCACTCTCTTTGCATTGTTTTATAAGCCATTTGTTTTTAAGTAAGACTCTTTTTTTCCCCTCACAAAAAGAAAGAGCAAGACTTTGTCTGAATACAAATCCCATACCCGGCAGTGTGCTGACATTTGTTCACAGAGATGTACTTTCCAGTTTATTCTATTGTGCTTTACTTTTTTTTTTCTTTTTTTCTTCTTTTAAAAGTAGTTCAGTGGAAAGTTTGGACGGTTCCAGGCGAGTATCCTTTAACACCACCAGAGAAATGGCCTGAAAAACTGGAAATACATCTCAGTGTTGCCAGAGGAGTTATGGGTTGTAGGTTCCTCGCTTTTGCTTTATTTAACATATGATATCTCAAAAAAAAAAAGTTAAAAACTTTAAAAAAGGACAACTTTCATTGGTAGCACCAGCAGCTGCGCTTCTCTGCACCTGGATACATTAATGCAAGTGCAGGATTTCTGCTGTCCCAGTCACCTGTCTTTTTAGAGCTCATCACTGGAGCAAGCACATGGCTCACATCAGGAGGGCAGGTCCTGGTGTCCACCAAGGATTCTGACTCCCTTTGTAGCCGTACAATTCCAGCTACGAGTCCTTGCTGACATCCAGCAGAGGCTGGGCGCTCAGGAGGATGCCAGGACACGGATATTCCCCTCGGTCTGGATTTCTATTCCCACAGGCTCACTAATTGCCGAGTCGTTACCTGACCCGCGGGGTTTGCCCCAGAACACCCAGGTAAGAGGCTGGAGCATTATTCCACGGCGCCATCTAGCTCTCACTAAAGGAATATTGTCCAGAGCTCTTGTCCCACATCGTCCTGACCCAAACCTCGGCTAGTATTTCGCAGAGAAACACAGAAGGTGGTAAACGATGAGAAAAAGTGAACGTCACTGTTGTCCCGTCTTGAACCTCCTGGGAGCCAGCAGAACTGGAGCAAGGCGAGTGACCCCACAGTCCCTGCTGTCCCTCTTGGGGGGACCTTCTTTTCTCACTCCAGGAACGACAAGCGGCTTGACCCAAACATGGGCAGAAAACCATTTTGGGTAGACAAACTCCCCCCACCCTTTCCTCCCCAGGTGCCTCTCACCCTCTGTCTCTTTGTCACACCTCTGGCCCACCGTTCTGCGACGGATGGCGTCCAGAACATGCAACAACATCAGCACCAGGAAAGCAAAGACATAAATTACTGCAGCTGGCCTTTAAATTCCACTAATTACATGTAACACATCATGCGCAACCTAATTTTTTTCTAGCGATAGCCACCACGGTTAAGCTGAGCATTTTCCATCTTAAATATTACGGACGATTGGCAGATTTCAAAGAGATGAGAATCCAGACCCATTTCATACAAAGAAATAGAATCTGAAGGGCGCCTATCTCTTGTCCCTGCATATCCTTCACTCACCAGGCTCTCAGCCTCTAAGCCTGTTTGCTAAATAGGAAGACCTCCGTGGCTCGCCCTAAAAATTTTAAGACACGGGGCTCTGCTTGTAGCCCATAGGAAGAGAGAAGACAGCCTGAGATCACACAAACCAGGAAATGCTCGAAAGCAGTCAGACAACTGTATAAAAGGTAATACCCAAGCAAAAAAACAAACTTAAAACTCCAACTCAAGGCTGCAGGACATCTGCCAGCCTGTGAGTTAGGCCCCAGTGATGTATGGAATATATTTCCTCTGAGCCTATGCTCTGCTCTATGCCAGAAGCTTTTAAACCATCTTTACAAATATGTTCCCATCTTTTGCCAAGGGAATGTACAGTCTTTTTCCCCTCACGTTGGTATCTAGAGTTGCTCTTACTAACTTAGTGACTCCTGAGGTTGCAATTACTTCTGAATATTCCCAAACATATTTGTTTGGTGTCCACCAAATTTTAATGCTTTCTTATTTTGGCAAAACAAGCATTATTTGCATATTTACTTTGCACACGTGCTTTACAAAAATACCAACAAAACTGCCTAAAAATGCTTCAGTGATCAGTGGTGTTTTAGCTCTGCAGACTGGCAGATTTGTCTGCTCTACTGCATTACTCTTACAACAATGAGCTGTTTCTCCACTTTCCTCTGTGATCCTTTGTCCAGAGTGATCCTTTCTCCTCCCACGAAGCTGCCACGCTCTGTCTGCACCAGCAGTGACTTCCATAAGCTTGGCCTGTTGTGTCTGCTGTAACCCTTTTGATGTTGTACACAATTCTTTTACATCTTCCCAGCTCCTGCTGTCCAAGAGGAAAGGTTGCATTAGGCTCCAAAAACCTGGACACATGGCAAGGACAAGCAACCAGATGGAACCTGCAAGTGGCTCCACAAAGATGGGAGCTCTGCCATCAGCACCTGACCCTGATGGTCTTTTGGTCATTCCCTGACCTCATTCCTCCTCATCCTTCATGTTACAAACACACGAGTAGAGTGAACTGCAAGTCCTCCTCTCTGGATTTAAGCAACCCTTGATAACAAAGATCAAGTTTGAAAGGGGATGAAGCAAGACCAGGTGTTGCTCCGCTGCGGGAGGTTGACTCCCTGCAAAGCCCCACATCCAAGAAGAACTGACAGGAAAGGACCCTGCAGTCGCTTCTGTAGATCGTATTTAGTGCAGTCAAGTGTGGTCCCTGGTGTTTGCTAGCTTTCAGGCTCAACTGCTTGTCAGATATGAATAAAGAGGATTCCTCCTTTTCCAGGGGTCGCAGCTGTACATAAAGTCAAAACTAAAATTAAAAACAATGACTTTCACTAAGGAATGCAGGAAATGTTGTGATGTATTTTCATTGCAAACCACTTGAAAGCAGAACTGCTGTGGAAATAAAGCAACTCCAAATACACTGAACTTGCTGACTCAGTTGGTCCAGAAAAAAAAGAAAAAATATTACAAGTCAGCAATTTGAACCGGCAGCAGCACCAAATGTACTGTATCTGCAGCACTGATGTAATGTGCATTGCAACATCGTATTTCCCCGCATGCTGTGCTCATGGGTTTGACGAGCCACAGCTTTTTAGATTAATCTTAGGATTTGCTGCACATTACATAAGAGACTTTCCCTTAGAGCTGAGGCTGGTGGATGTCAGAACCACCCAGCTCCCAAAGAAACAGGACATTTAAAGGGAGCAATTTCCTCCAACTTCCTTCTGACCCTGATCTGAGGCACACAGCAAGTTGAAAACCAGCACAGGTCTAGCCAATTCTCCTAACGCACTCAGAATTATCAGCGCTGCAGCATTTTCCATTCAAAACAGGTTATGCAAATAATATCCTATTGCTACATGCAAATGATTGAATTGATTTTTGGTAATTTTTCAAACAATTTCCCAGTCTTTATCAGCACCTGAGAAGCAAAGTCCTGAGATAAAAGTGGGCATCTCTTCGCTTCAAATTTTCCATTTAATGTTCTACTTTAATAGTGGCTATAAGAAATTATTAGCAGCTGTTAAAAATCTCTTTCAAAAAAGGATATATCCTCTGGTCTGTGGAAGGACAATAGAAGAAAAAGCTATGAGAAAACTGTGAAATAACAGTTCCTGCTTTAATATTACAATACATTTCTGCATTCCTGAAGCTGCACACACTGCTATTTGGAAGTTTAACCATCAGGAACCATGACGTTATATTATTAAATTATGCCAGATATTAATACAAGCCATTTTTAAGGGGGGTAACTGCACTTAAAATAGGAGTTGTAGGGCTCATTTTATCTTTTGCACATTATATTGGTCAACTATGAAATATAAAGTATCCAGAAAATAAATATAGAAACCCACTGGAACTAATTCTTTCCCCCTTTGTTTTGTCCTTCTGAAGTTCATATCTGCTGCTGCTGCTCATGAAGATCATGCAAGAGGATTTTCTTTGCGGCTGCCAAAATCCCAAACATCAAGATTTTTTTTGTATTCTGATGGAGTTGGCCACTCCTGAGAAGTCTGGCCTTACTTTCTGCTGTTTCTTTCTCTAACTTATCTGAGTATTGCTCATCGTCTGTTCAGAGCTCTCTGACCTTCTCTCACAGCAACTGATTACATTAATTTAAGCCCCACCATGGGCATCCCATGTTATGCATCCTTTCCACCTTCCAGTTTCCCTAATTTTCCAAACACTGGGATACCCAAGAGTGACTGAGAACTAGTTCATACACAAATACTTCCCCATCACGTTTAAAACCCTCCACACTGCTCTGCTACAAGAATAAGACAGCATGGAGCAAAGCACTTTGAAAACGCAGAGAGCACATGGAAAACTACCAGAATTAAAGGGATCCCACAAAATATCAGAGCCCACTTCCTAGAAACGCTCTGCTTATGCTCGAATAGTGCCTCTAGCCTTCGTTTTCCAGGAAAATTGCCATGACCATGTAACCAGCAGAATGGAACAGCTTGGTTATTCTCAGAGAAAGTGAGCTTTAATAACAGTGCTTATTCTCTCTGAGGAATATTTCTGGATAGAGGGTACCAATATTTTGCTTTTCTAGTGGCAGTTCCCAGCCGTGCCAGGAGAGCCATGGTTCTCCCAGCCCTGAGCTGGTGCAATCCATCACTCGTGAGCAGCTGACAGCCCAAGTGTTCTGTGTGGAGCCTGTGCAGCCACACGGTTGGGCTCGGGATGGTTGTGGTCTCTGCAACGGGAAAGGAACGTTCACCAGGAAAATGAGACGAAAATCATGAGCAGAGAGTGGCCAAGGAGTCCTCCAGCTCTGATTTACTCGCTGTTCTTGGCTCATCACTCCCCCTCTCTTCTTCTGAAGGATCCATCACCAAACAAGTGTGTTTATGGAATAGTAACAGCAATTACTTGCATCGTAGTTATTTTATTCCACAAGCTCAGGGATAACTGTGCTCAGACTCGTTTCTCTCAAAATACTGAGAGCAAACTTGAAGCATCCCGTACTTTTAATTCTTTGCATGGCTGTGACCTTGTCTTCCAGCCCTGAAATACAAGGTAATTTAGGCTCCAAATGGCTCCAAGAGAAAAAATAAAGACTGGAACAAGAATACATTAATTCAAGTGACATTTAGGTCAGTGCAATCTTTGGTTCACTCACGAGAAACCAATTTAAAGTCCAAGAGAGTAATAAAGTTGAGTGGCAAGAGGCAGCTCCAAGCTAGCACTGTGAAAGGAAGGAGAGAAATCATTGCACTAGAATCTTCGTTTCTTCTAATTTCAAGTAGGAGATGGAGGACAGAGAAACTTGCTGAATTATTATTAGTTACTTATTTCTCCCACAATAAGAACCATAATCCAGTGTTGTGGCACGGACCATTAGCATGTTTTTTACCCCTGTTTTTTGTCTTTAAGTGGCCCAAGTGGAATATCTTCTGATATTGAGGGGTTTCTTTTAATTGGCATAGATCACAACCTCGGGTCTGAAGCTCATTTTCATCAGCTAGAATCAGAAACCTCTTCACCTGAATTTTTTTTCCCCCACAGGTTAATTTCCTTAGCTCAAGATGGTTCGGCCATCCTGTTATGGTAGCTGCATGAACAGAAAGAAAGTAGTGAAAGAATTCCTGTGGTTCGGGTCAGTAAATGAAACAGAAACTCCTTTTGGTAATTGTGGTTTCTGCTCTGTCCATCCTTGCTACTAAAGCTCTGCTTAATTCTTATATGAACTACATGCTGTTTCTCAGAGGGAAAAATTAATCCCTTCACTTAACTGGCTGTGAGGATGGGAGAATTCCCAGAACATCCCAGAGTGTGTCTGACACAGGTGGTAATATGGCTACAGCAGGCCTAGCCAGGTACCGCAACCAGATCGGGAATTTTGAGCTGCCACAGACAATTATTCCTGTCCATGCTTTTGTAAGATGTACACACCTGTAATTTTCCCCGTTCTTACATGCATGGAAACACCCAAAAAACTTCTCTGAACGTGGATTGTTCCTCAGGCATCCCTCACTTAGGGAACAGCAGAAGAAAATGGGCACTAGCGTGAACCAGCGATAAAAATATTTGAGTGCTGAATTCCTGGAACTGAACCATGTCCCTGTGCAAAGTTTACTTGTATTCCTTCTACCGCTTGTATTCTTTCTACTGATTGTTTCTTAAGAATGACTGGCCAATTTGATTTTCGCTCCAGCTGGTTATTCCCACATACTTTGGATTTTATTCAACCCGTACTCCCAAGTCGGTTTTTTTCTCTGCAGTAGTATACAGTAGTCAGGCAAACAAGGCACTGCAAACCTAACCATAAAAGGTATGTGAAATTCAAGCTGTGAAAAAAATCCCCTTGCTCTAATGAAAGAAATTGAAGAATTTTGATACAAGGAGGATGTGACCACCATGCTGAACAAAACACCTACACAAGATAATTTTGCAAATATAGACATGAACTATTCGAAGAAAGTGAGAGCAAGAAAAGAGAGGGATTCTCAGGAAACTTTTAAATGCAACAGGTAAGGTTATAGATGTGCTAGGGAATTTCTGTGAGGATGGGTATTTGCACATATGCTCCTTCTTGCAAGTAGACTTCTGTGGAAAATGCAGCTACTTGAAGGCATTCTGAGCCTAGAAGGAATTTATTAATAACGGAATTTTTTATGGACTTTTAGAGTTCAGATGATCTCCAATGATCTATCAAGAACTGCAAAACTTACAATAAATTAACAGTTAATAGGCTACAGATTATCATTCGAGGAAAACTTTTTAAAGATGAGCATTTTATTCTTTGGAAAAGAAGTGATGAATAATCAAACTACCTGTCTTAGGACAGAAAAGAAAAAAATCATCTACATCAAAAGCTGAAAGCAAATCAAACAAAGGATGCACTGTGCTGAGGGACAGGAATCCATGCACATTCTGCAAAAATGCTGAGATAATAGACAATTCTGACAAGTGAGCCTTTGTTTCCAAGGCAAGAAAAATCAACTTGGATTTACATTTCTGAATGGGTTTGTTTGATCTGTGTGCGAGGGCAATGACAGTCACTCAGAATAGGAGACCTTTAGTACTAGCTGACAGGTTTTGGTCATAGGTAAGATTTGTAACCAAGAGTAGAGCACAAATAATAAAATTAAAGTGCAAAAAATAATCAGTCTGCAAAATGGTGGCTTTAGCATGATAAGATTAAGCACACCCAGAATGATAATCCATAAAGAATAGCAATTAGCCATTAGAGAAGCACTTTTCTAGCTGAGATTGAAGGTAAGAGCTGATGATAACACTGAATGTTTGCCTCTCCCCAATTTAATATGCAACACTTTTTTAGCTGCTGTTGTCAGAAAGAGCTTAAATAAATCTGGGGGAAAAAATATAAATAAGATTATTCTTCCTACAGTAGTTATGCAGAAAGTCCTGTGACATCTCAATCACCTTCTGGTTTTAGCTGCCCATGACCTAAGCAACATCTAACTGCAATTAGACTTCAGTGCAACCTTAAAGATCTATCTTACAAATTCAGGCTTATGTTAGGGATCAGCAAATCTCAGAAGTTTCAGAATTTAGATCAGATCAGATTCAGGTAGGAATTCAAACTATGTGACAGTGAATCACATCAAACCTCTGATGTATAAGCCTGGAATGTCCCTCTGCTAACAGACCTAAAGGGATTTCTCTCCAGCTCATGTGAATCTAAGGGGGTGGGTACCAAATCCAAGAGCATCTCTATCAGTGTGAGATGGTGCTGCTATCAAACAAGGGTTTGCACCATACATGGCTTTGGGACTTCACTCTTTCAATTCCTTGAGTAATATGCACACCGTGCACACTGACACAAACCTGGCTGCATCCAGCACACAGAAATGAGCCAGGTGCCTCCACGCTGGGTGGAAATCTGTACCTGCTCCACTGCTCATGTGAGAAGACGTGGGTACATCAGGAGCCTGGACATCATCCTCGACCTTGCCTAGGAGCACTCTGCATCAGCCCTCTGAAGGAATCAAACCCTCAGCACATAAAGCACCAGCTCAGCCCTGCCCTGTTTTAATTTCTGTGTGTAGGAAGTGACCACACCTCCATTAACACTCGGTGGCCTTGTTAGGAGTCCCACTGCAGAAGGTTTAGGGTGGGGAGAGGCAGCCGTGACATTGAGAGATGGACTCCTTGTGGCAAAGGGGAAACACCAGGCAGGCTGAGAAAACTTGCGGGCTAGTGCTGTTCAACTGGGCTGGAAAGTTTGGTTCTATAGTGATGATCCCATCACATTTAGGAATTTTATCTTTGCAGAAAAAAAAACAAAAAAAAACCAAACAAAAAACCCACTGAAACGTACAGCTATAAATTGTAGTCTGCAATTCAAAGCTTAGGCAGTATATCAGGTTCAGTGAGGCCATGTGATTCTGGCAGGTGTAACTGCAACAGTAAAATTCTTACGTACCTCGTGCACTGAAACCCTGTTGCTGTTACACAGCGTTATCTGGTCCAAGTGCTTTTCCTTAAGGCATAACTCTCTTTCCTAGTTTAGGTGGTTCATAGCAACACTTGCAAACATCAAAGAGCCAACCTGTTCTGAGGCAAAACACTTTCTGCTTAGAAAATATATAGAAGTATTTTTGAGGTGTTATCACATGAACGTTTAAATTGTGGTCTTTCTGAGACTGAAGAAAGGAAATTTTGTTCTTAAGCTAAATTTCTCCTCCCCTCTCAATCCTAGCCTTTTTCTGGAAGTTCTGCTGCTCACTGAAAGAAGCTGCAGAGGCGACAGGCTAACAACATTTGTTTACTGTGGATCTCCCTTTGAAGGGTGATTACAACAACATCATTCTGCATATCCGGAGGGTGGATTTCTTATCTCCCTGAAGGAGAAGGAGAACAATCACATATTTGATAAGTTCAAACAAAAGCGCACACAATTATAGGAAGTGAAGTGTTTGCTAGAAGAGGGCAGTTTATACAAACCCCATTTTTATAACCTCGTTACATACATTTATTTCGCCACAGCTTTCAGGAGCAATGTTCTGCAGCCCTGCAGTATCTCTCCTTTGTGGCGACACGTGAAATATTTTCCATTTGAAAATTGACACCGAAGGGGAAGCACTCTGCAGAAAAGAGTCACTGCAAGAACTTTGCTCCGTGTCCACTTTCGCCCCCACCCTCCTCACACTCCAAGGCAATGAGGTGACGGTAAATCCATACAAGGCTGCCTTTCCACCTGTAAGAAGAGCGGTGAGAGCTGTGTGGACAGGAGAGGCACTTGCTTCCACCTTAGCTCTGGCAGGGACCTGCTGTTCCAGGCCCCAGAGCAGCAGCAGTGCCCAGGAATAAAAGCCAGAGGCAGTTTGTGGTGGCGTGGAGGCCACACGCTCCTGACAGGACAGGACAGGATATGGAAGAGGGACTGCTGGGAAAAGGCATCGCATTCCAAAGGCAGAGTCCTTTGCCCAAGTATCCAGCTCTAAAAAGATAATTCACAGAGGTAGATTGGTTTGACATGAGTGACACTCACTGAATGGGTTCCAGCGAGCCACATCACACCATGTATGAACATGCAGTACTAAAAGGCTGGAGATTCAGGTGATCCGAGTGTGACTGGATTATGGGGGAGAAAGGAATTTCGTTCTAGTGGAAGAAGGAGAAAGGAGAAAGAAAGGGGAAAGGGGGAAGGAGAAAGGAGAAAAGAAGGAGAGGAAGGGGAGAGGAGAGGAAGAGGAGAGGAAGAGGAGAGGAGAG
>VZTD01002913.1:1147278-1261006 GCA_013397725.1 Rhagologus leucostigma
AGAAGAGAAGAGAAGAGAAGAGAAGAGAAGAGAAGAGAAGAGAAGAGAAGAGAAGAGAAGAGAAGAGAAGAGAAGAGAAGAGAAGAGAAGAGAATATTTTGGTTGTCTTTAGGACTTTCTAAACACTCATAACTGGTCTACAAGCTAACTGACACCATTATCTAAGAAAATAAAATCTAGTTGTGTTCAAAATTTTAAAAAGAAAGAAAGAAAGAAAGAAAGAAAGAAAGAAAGAAAGAAAGAAAGAAAGAAAGAAAGAAAGAAAGAAAGAAAGAAAGAAAGAAAGAAAGAAAGAAAGAAAGAAAGAAAGAAAGAAAGAAAGAAAGAAAGAAAGAAAGAAAGAAAGAAAGAAAGAAAGAAAGAAAGAAAGAAAGAAAGAAAGAAAGAAAGAAAGAAAGAAAGAAAGAAAAGAAGAAAAGTAAAAAAGGCATTTCCTCCATGAATTGAGAAGGGAAGACTTCCTTGATGTTATCTGTAGGTTTCTTATAAAGGCAGTCCTCCAGCCTGAAAATCCAGATTCCAGCAGGAGTGAGGAGGGTTTTCAGGATCAGATTGTAATGTTTATTTACAAAAGAATGCTAGTAAAGCTAAAGAGATGGGCACAACACAGTGCACCTCAGCACAGTGTGCTTGTACTTCAGTGGCAGTGCTGTGAAGATACTTCAGACAGGTACAGGTAAATCCAGCCAAATGGGAAAATAGGTTACACAGGGCTCATTTGGGTCCTGAATAACTTTAGATCTCTGCTATTGCTGTACCTGTGTCTAGCACTCAAAAAGAAAAAAAAGATCAGCGACAGCAGTTGTTCAGTGACCACAAAAAGAATGTGTCCCACAGGCTGCTCAACCTTTAATGGTCCTGTAAATAGAATCCTGCCTGGAATAGTTAAGGCTTTCATCACAATTAGTGTATTCTGTTCAAAGTATTGACTGGTTTATTACCTCAGCATTATGCCATATGTAAAAAAAAAGCTTTTACAGGCTTATTATCCTGAAGATTTGTGTGCGTACAAAAAATGGTTGTACATGTTCACAAGAGCCAAGGCCAAAAAAAGACTAGTTTAGGAGCAAGTATTTCTTTTGCTGGAAAACTTCCATTTCTCTTTTTGATGTAATGCATAAGTGACTGCCATGGAAATGTAATGCTGAGGCTTAGTCCCAATGCCACCAAGATAAAAAGCAAAATTGTCTTTGACTTCCAGACATGGAAATTATTTTTCTGGCCTCATTGGAAGGTTCAAAAAGTGAAGATATATGTTGCATTTTAAGGCAAGCATATTAATTTTCTTCAGACATGTGCAACTAACTGAAACAGAGACACCTTTCTTTGCTGATTTATGCAGGGCGACTGGGAAAACAGTGCACAGAAAAATATCTTCCTTCCTACATACGTGGATTCTTGTCTCTCAGCATATATAGATCCAAGTGGTGTTCTGACTTCTAAATTTTTAATGTTAATGATTTACTTCTGGTTTCCTGTAAATATGGAAGATCTGGCAGCCTTTTCCGGGAAGAATAAAGAATTCTCGTTGATTGCCTTTTGTTGTGCAACATTCTGCTGGAAAATGTCGCATCAACTTCTGCAAGGTGTAATTGCACAGGGCATGGAAGGGAACACAATCCTGTAAACACATCCAAATTAACTTTTGCTCTTTTTCTCCTTTCTTAGAAAAAGTTTCCACCACCAGGAGCTTTGGCATCAGAGAGGCTGTTGGAATAAACGAAGAGACAGGAGTGTCATCTGGTTAACACCCAAGTGAAAGTAAAAGCAGAGTCACAGACATGAAAGCCATCACAGATATCCTACTGTTTATGATGTGACTATAAAGTGTGCTACGACCTTAAGGCAGCACATGTGAATTACCCTCACCAGATCTCTGATGTTATAAAAGTAATGGTGAGATCTTTTCTGAATTGCTGATAACTCTATCTATTACGGCTTGGTTTGTTTGTTTTAAATTGCATTCTTAGAAGCAACAGGAACTCTTGACACTGTAGAGCGAAAGATTTTTTTTTTTTAAAGTTTAAAACATTGGATCATATCCAGTAGTTCTGCTCAGCAAAACAAGACAGAAGTCTTGCTGGGGCAAAAGTCCACAAATGTGTGCCTTAGTTTTGATTCCGTGTTTCCAGCAGCATGGAAAAGTTTTTCCTGCAGGAGAGCAGGAACAAGCCTATCATCAGGAGCACTCTAACCCTACAAACTACATATAGACAGAAATTCAGAGGGGTGGCTTTGGCACTTATGAGCAAGCTCCCAGCTGCAGAGGCGAGGAGTATACAGTTGCCTTCATACCTGAAAAGGTGGGCATAATCACTAAAGAGAGCCTGTACCCCAGACAGGCACAAATTTGTGCTGGGGCCCAGCTGCACTTACTTACACAACCCCCAGAATTGCTAAGTTACCCCAAATCATACTCCCCATGTCCTTAGGAGTAGGTCAAAACTCCTCCCATCCCTGCAGGAGATGAAGTTTGGGAGAGGCTGGAGTCAGTTTGGCTCAGGTACAAAAGACACAGCATTTATCTCCTCATATCATGAACACCTGAACATATGCAAAAAAATGCAGATAAAATAATCTTATCACACCTTTCATAAAGCACCAGAAAAACTGGGCTGATAGGCCTCACTTTTATGCAAAGGAAGACTGGGTTGGGAAGAAGGAAAACACAGGCTGTGAAAAACAAGAGCTGTTTAGAAAGTTAAATGAGCTATTAGTTTTAAGGAAAAACGTCACTATTAACTGTTAGCAAGTCAATCAGTGACTGGTACCTGCCAGTAACCCTACAGCTAAGATTAATTGCCTTCCTATTATTGCTTGGTTTGGAAAAAAGGTATTTCTTGACACTGAGATCACTGTTACATCCTAGTTGGACTCAACACGTGGCACAGAAGAAGGAGCTATAATATATTTAATATTTCTCTTCGGAGAACAAGAGGAAGCACGATTATATTAGGGGCAGGAATGCCACTGACTTGTCCTGAGTTTAACATGGTACATCAAGACTGTGCAAAGCACAAAACTATTTCTTTGGAAAAGGAGCAGATATCAGAAGATCTTTATCAGAGACAGAGCTACATAAATTGAAGTCAAACACGGAACAAACCTCTGCGATGCCTGCCAAAGTGGCAGCTCAGACAGCTCTGAGAATCTCTAGGTGACGCGGTTTCAAAAAAAAAACAGTTTATAGGAATAAAGCTAAAATCAGGTATTCCCAGAGGCGGCAGGCAGAGAAGCACATCCCCGAGGCAGGACTCCCCAAACCCTCCTGCACAGCCCTGCCACACAGGCAGCTCAGCTAACCAGAAAAGGGCATCGCATTCTTCTCTGCACATGCAATTAAATTGTGTGAATCTAAGGCGAGCATGCTGCATTTAAACAATGAAGTCAGCCAATAAATCTCACTGCTGTCTTATTCTTCCAGTGCTGCATATCTCCAAGATAAATGAGGATGCTCACCATGAACTCCTGCAATTACAGCCAATAATGGTCCTTCTACAGAGTGATCCCACTGGTTTCAGTCATGTTACTTTCAGCTTACTCTGACATGAGTGGAATGCCCATCCCATTGACATGGACAGCAATCTGCTCATGGACTTTAGAATATTTGCTGTCCTCTGGCCTCAACCACGAGAAACATGAGTTTCAGAATTAATCACAGCTCCTCCTCTTCTGTCACTCACTGCAAGCAGGAAGGAAATTGCTTTTAGCATATATACTTAAACAATCTTGGTTGCATTAATTAGTTCTCCTACGACCTTCACTTGAGTTCTTCTTGTTACTCCATTTTAGACTGTAAGGAACTCTGTGTTTTTGAGTAAATGAACTAGTTTGAACACTTGATCCTGTATTTTTCCTGTCTGTTAATAGCTGAGCCATTCGGTTTGGGACTGCAGCACCCTCAGAATTCCTGAGAAAACTGAGTCATCCCATCATTGCTCACAGGAGGGCTGTACAGCTGGGTATTACTGCCACCTAGTTTTCAACTTTTATTATTATTATTACCTAGACACTTGCATTTTCCATGGCAAAAAAAGTACATATATAAAACCTGACAATTTTTATTTTAGTCATTTTAGTCATATATGTATATATATATGTATGTATATATATCTCCTGTGGTGTATTTAAATAGTGGAAAATTGTGCAGTGATAAACTATTACTGAATAAAATCTGCATGCATCTAGATGCAATCTTGAAATTCATATTAAGGGGAGATATTACTAATCCTAAATACAAACACAGTGTGAAAATCCAACTTAAATTGGCTATGCAGGATCAAAACCAGAGCCAGTTTTGCCACATTGTAGGAGTTTGTAGATCTATTGTTAATCTTTGCCAGTTTACACAGAATCTACTAATTTTCATTATGGATCTTTTTCAATTCAATAGTCAAATAACACTTTCCTGCTTGATACAGGTGCTGTACCAAAGTCCTGAAGAAAGGCCTTGCAATATAAGACTCCTCAGTGAGATACCATATGTTTTTCATTTTGAGGTGTAAAAAGAGAACTTTCATATTGGGATAGCCCTTTTTAGACCAAGATATAAACTAAAAGCTTAAACTTACAAAAGTTTATTAAAAAAACCTAGAGAAATGTGGAGAACAATTAAATCAATTTTTGAAACCTCATCTAAATTCCATTTTGAGGTCTGAGAAAGGAACTGTTGGGATTCTACATTTCAGTGACCTTTTTGCTTTTATGTTGGTTCTGTGGTTTGTGACTCTGACTAGGAGAGCCTGTGGGAACCCATACAAATGGGAGGTTAAATTCAGAACCCAGCTGAGCAACCTTTCACAAGATGTGAAATAGTAAAATATATTGCCACAGGCAGGTTCCAGTTTTGAAAACAAAAAATTAAAAATGGCTCATAAGTGAAATTTCTTTTAACTGTTAGGGCTGGGGCCCTGTTACACCAAAGCACAGTAACATGTTTTATAGTTTATCCAGTGCAATTGTACTGAACCAGATGAGGAGGAGGAAGTCTGCTCTTTGCAGCAACTGAATTTTGTCCATTCTTTTAACAAACAGCATGGCAAAAATTAGGCCATTTCATTGTGTTTGTGTGCAGCAATCATGCCCCAAAGCCGCTCTATAAATCTCCAAAAGGAGCCTGAATTCTCCTTCATGGAAGTGAAAGATTTGTGTGACAATTTTTCGTGGCAGTGAGAGCAAGTATGCTGATGTTGTTGGTCTTTATTTTTACCAAAACAGCTTTGATGACTGGAAGTAAAACAAGATGTTTGTGAACTTCAGGCATGGTGCAATCTGAGGAATTTGGCACGGTGGATGGGTTGACAAGGCATGGTTCTGAAGGAGGCTTTTCAAGACAAAACTGAGACATCTATATTAACGCAGGTTGAGAGGCCACAGATGTCTCCAAGCACTCTCCCTTGTTTTTTAAATTGTTATTGAAAGACGAAATTCTATTTGAACTCAGGTCCCAGGCCCCTGGGCTTGAAAACCATATTGTGCACCCCCCACCGTGCTCAGGTTAAGTTCATTCAAACTATTTCTGCAGCTACAGTGTGGATCACACTCAGTTTTTCTTTTCTCCCCTAACAGGTTTGTTTCTGGTCATAAATTCTCAATCAGTGGGCAAGCCACATTGTACAATTTCGTAAATAGTGTAGTTAAAACATGTTTAAAGTCAAAAGAAAAAGGATCTGACAATGGAGCATTGTCCCCTTTTGCAGAACTGAAGTGTACCTTCTTTGATTCAGTAACCTTGCTGCACTTTGGTATGAAATTGCCCCTTTTTCCATCAAACTTGCATTTAAAGTGCCTCATTAGCATGTCTCACTGGATCAGTAACGATTCTGCAAACCCAACACTCGTCACAGTCAAGCCACCATGGTTTTTCTATCTGTTTAACATCTAAAACTCCTTGACAAAGTTCTTTTTAAAATTTACTCCTTTTGTTTCTCCTTGGGTTTTCTGCAAAGATCTTTAAACTTCGATGTACTCCAAGATGACTCCTGAACAAAAATCATGTCTAGCCCAGCTAGTAAATCTACCCTCCATTCAATGGGATTAAATAAGTGCTTCACGGCTATTGTAGAAGCCTCTAAAAAGGATCTTGCATCTTTAAGAGTTTCCTACAATAAATTAAACACATCTCACCCATTGTAAAAGAAAAAAAAGAAAAAAAAGAGAAGACTTGATCCAGCACAGGGGAGCCACTGTAGACCCACAGTGATGCCGTACTTCTAGCACCGAAACACCCACAGATAACAGAGCCTAAATGAACAGCAACAGGCAATGGAAGAGAAATTTCATTCCTTTAGGAACTCGGCCTTGGGCTTCCCATCAGTAAAACAAGACCAGCAAAATAAAATAACTACGTAACATATTAAAAATCTGAAACTGTGTGGGTTATTAAAGAGGAACGTGGCAGGTTTCTAGTTTGAACTTGCAGTACCTCAGCCAGGAAATTCTTGGTTTTTTCTGAAATATGTAAGATCTCAAGCTCACTGTTCAGATTCAGCTGAGCCCTTCTTAAACACAGGCACAGGAGTAACCCTAATGATATCATTGAGATTGGTGCCTTGCTTGAGGTTAATCATGTTTAAACTCAGAGCCAGCACACTCAATCCAAACCTCTCAGGTCTTTCTGCTCATTTATGAGCTGAAACAGAGAAAACTGGAGCTGTTTGAACCAAAAGCAGTATTGAAAAAAAAGGTTGGTGAAAAGAAAAAAAAAAAATCTGTGCAGAGAAATAACAAGAGCACCTCAATTTAACATAAAGTCCTGGAGGCTGAGAAGAGGCTACAAATCACAGAATCATCAGCATGAGTGTGACCTAAATTAACATTCATTACCCTCAAAGGCTACTGAACCATCTGTCTGAAAATCATCCCCACTTTTTGAGTGTTGAATGACCTACCAGAAGTGAACCAGAATTTCAAAGCTGTGTTCAGAACACAGGAAAAAATCTGCCAGCATGACTGCGCACCAGTTTAGTAACTTTGCTGTAGCAAAGAACATACTCAATAAATTTGGAAATACCTTTTAATTCTTACGTGAATATAAAGGCCTTCATTGTATTCTTTCTAGTCATTACCTGGAGAGGGAAGAAATGTAAACCAGCAAGTTCAAATTCTCCCTTAAAACCACAGGGCTAAGCAACGACAGAACATTAGCTGGATGCTCTGTATCCCGAGTGTAAATGCAATGCAGGCAGTGGAAGCAATTTCCTCATCAGCAGTGATTAAAGAAGACAGAAAAAAAGTGCCTTGAGAAAACAGGGAAGTACAGAAGGAAGTGCTTCTTGTATAAACCAGGCAGGATAGAAGATTGCTATCACCTCTCCCCATTCCTCTTGCTTTAATCCACCAGAGTTTACTAGTTTTATTATCCAAACATTAAGGTAAACTTAGTTCTGTGCTTTCCTGGTGTACACGGCACAGTCCTCCTGTCCCTGAGGTCACCACCTAAGGTGAGAGCAGAATCAGTCACATTCAGTCACTTTTCCTGTCCCTCAGGCTGGACAGAGTTTGCGGAGCTGGGAATTACAACATAATTTTGTGACCCTTTTCCATGCAGCGACTCTTGTGAGCCTGGTCATCCAAGCGTTCCCCCCTGCAGGGACCCCGCTTCTGCAGAAGTCACTCAGAGCTACAACTGGCATCAATTCTCACAGCTTTGTTGGAGGTTAGTGGCATTGTCTGATGGTTCCTGGTGGTAGCCTTTCGTCAAGCAATAACTACCCCTCACTAGTTTCCAAGCCTGAGAAATGTTCAAGCCCAGGAAAGTGACTGATTCACAATACAATCTTTCTATTTCTAGGTCAGTCTCATCCTTTTGGAAGGTCTAACTCACGAGTTTTGACCTGCTTGTGTTTGTGACATCCAACCAAACACCAGCTGATGTGCTTTGGTCCAAAGTGAGCTTTAGTGAGCCTTTTCTTTAAATCAAGAGGATCTACAAGTCAGTGTTTTTATATTAGCTGAGAGTTCATAAAGTACTGATCTATAATGAGCAATACTTTATTAGTTATGATATTAGTTATTGTTAACTTCTCATAGTAAAAGCCACGCAGATGATCTCTTTTGGTTTGATGTATATTAGAAATCTACAGTACGGAAAAATTCACCGTGGTTTGGGAAAAGGGGGTGACTGAAATGTGTCTGCCCAAGCTTTAGCTGCAGCATACATTAGCCCAAAAGCTCAGACCTGCCAGGAAAGGATCCTCTGTGGGCAATGAAAATCCCTTCTCCCAAGTTAGCAAGTGGTAGGACAAGAGGAAAGGGTCTCAAGGTGCAGCAGAGGAGGTTTAGATTGGATATTAGGAAAAATTCTTCACCAAAAGGGTTGTCAAGCACAGGAACAGGCTGTCCAGGGCACTGATGGAGTCACCATTCCTGGAGGTATTTAAAGGCCATGAAAATGTGGCACCTGGAGACATGGTTTAGTGGTGAACATGGTGGGGGAAAGACTGGACTTGGTGATCTTGGAGGTCTTTTCCAATCTAAATAATTCTAAGTTTCTGTGAGGGAAGGAGTGTTTCTAAAGGACGATTCACAGTATCCAACAATAAATGTAAACTATTCATAAACTGTTGCATTTAAGCTATTCCTGATCCTCTGACAGTGATTCTGTCACTTCCTCACAGTGACACAACATCAGTCGACTAGTCCAGACCTGGAGTTTTAGGCTGCAAATCTCTAAATTGTGAAATAAGGCCAGAAACTACAGAGCCTCTCCCAAACACCGTGGGGCTGCCCCTCATCCTGCTGTTCCCTCTTGGTTGCTGCACTCCTCAGTTTTGGACACAGACCTTGCTCACCCTTCTGCCATTCCCCTGCTCCCAAGGTTGGCTCTCAGACTCTGCAGGAAACAAAAACTGAGCTCTCTTTAGTATGGCAGGACACCAGAGTTTGCCATCCTGACCCGAAGACAGGCCCTGTTCCTCCTGGCAAGCTCCGACAGCAATTACCAACAGAACAAAGTCATAGGAAATGGTTTGCTTTTTGTTTTTTAATTCCACGGGGTATGTCAAGGACAAGCTTTCCTGCTCTGGCCTTTTTATAGCTGATAACTTATGTGGCCACAGATTCTAGAGAAGAGAAGGAAATGCAAAGCTGACTGCCAAATGACAGCAGGGATGAATCAAACAAACAAAAAAAAGTTTAAAAAAGTTAGAAAAAGAAAAAGAAAAAGAAAAGAAAAAGGAAAAGGAAAAGGAAAAGGAAAAGGAAAAGAAAAAGAAAAAGAAAAAGAAAAAGAAAAAGAAAAAGAAAAAGAAAAAGAAAAAGAAAAAGAAAAAGAAAAAGAAAAAGAAAAAGAAAAAGAAAAAGAAAAAGGAAAAGGAAAAGGAAAAGGAAAAGGAAAAGAAAAAGAAAAAGAAAAAGAAAAAGAAAAAGAGAAAATAATAGAATGGTGGAAAGGAACTCAATCCCTTGTAACAACAGAGGGCTGAAGACCTTGAAAATTCACAAGCCTTTCACTGTCCATCTAATGCTAGCATTAAGGGTCAAATTCTATGCACCATAGAAAATCAGTTCAGAAACCAACTACCCCAAGTTACAGCTGCGAAAAGGGAGGATAGTATTAAACATTGTTTAATAATAAAAATTCAATAATTAGACACTTGCGTTTGGTTCCAACACCAAAGAGAGCTGAATGAAATTGTGTCTTCATTTATTCTGGATTTCTAGGTCTGATTTCTTCCCATCTCAGCCAGGAAATATTTCAGAGCACTTGCTACAAAATAACAGCAGTCACTTAGAGAGGTGGATTATTCAGAAAAGCACCACCTTCGTGACATTTTAACACAAAAGACAGGCAATCTGTCATGAGGGACCTCAATAAAATCAGATCAAATGAAAATTAAAAAGCCCAGTCAATGTTTTCTTTTCTGTGTGCAGGATGTGATAATATTGAACTATAATATCTTGTTCCTCTCTGAGCCTTAGTAACTATAATATCTTGTTCCTCTCTGAGCCTTAGTACAGGGAATCACATCTTCCTTTAACATTTTCCTTCCTAAAGAGCCTTTAACAAAAGTGTAACTTTCTGACAGTCGCAGAGTATAAATTCATTTATTTAGTCAAACATCCAAAAGATAGGTAGATACAAAGTCAATTTGATAAATTAGGAATACATTTTTCTTTCTCTTTTTGTTTTTCTCTTGCTCCAAAAAAGCCATTACTTGGTTCTTTACTTCAACTACCATTCATTTCCACGACATTCACAGAAGTTGTTGAATAATAATCATTATTCCTGCAAGAAAAATCCTTCTGTTGCCAAGGTGTGTGTGCATCCAAACTGGTCATTCAAAGGAAATAACTGCTACAGAACACTTCATCTCCATAAACATCTTCCATATTGTTTTCTGATTCCTCTCACTGAATTACTTTTTAAAAATCATTAAAAATCCTTTGGGTAGGAAGAAAGGCTTTGTACCACTTTCACAGAGCACTTCTAACCGTGTAGGTGCTGTAGAAAGAAAGTGACGATTGTATTTCACTTATTCCAAGCCCACTTTGGAAATTGTACCCCAGAAAGAACGGGAAATCCTGTTCCTGAAGTGCAGATGTCACAGTGGCAGAATGACAGGTCCTGTAAACACAGGACGCTGAACAACGTTTTAGGACAAAAGTAAAGATCAGAAAAATCATGTAAAACACACACAAGGATTAATTGAGAAGACGAATTCGTTCATGAAGCAGAAATTCACAAGTGACGACCAGCTCCTGCGGGACGAAAGATCAGCTATGCAGGTGCTGAATGAAAAGTATTTGTCTGACCCTTGAGAAGAAAAGCAAATGGCTTTTTAATAGGAAGTGCAACAAAACTTATAAAAAATAAAGTTCTCTTCCACTTTGAATTTGCCAGATAGTTATGAAGTCAATTAATAAATCAGGATGTAGGATCTCTCTGCTTGATGACACCCTAATTCCACACCAGATAGAAGCACTCATTTAAAAAACCCCACAATTATTTGCAGGTGAGAATTCTGTTAGAAAAAGACCACTGAAACTATAGCCAAGCATAATTAAAGTTCTACAAGTGCTACTTCACAGCCCAAAATTATGTCGCAGTCTAAATTGTCCCCCCTGAAGAAGTAGGCTGATCAGGAAACACTATCTTCCAGTTTGGGATCATGGATTCGGAGCAGCCTGGACCAGATTGCCACTGACCAAATGTTGCTCCCAGCTGACAGTCCCGCACTGATCTACTTGAAAAGAAAAAGTGGAAAGCCTCAGTTTTCTCCTTAACGGACAGGTGTTCCCCTGACACAAAAACCCAACCCATCGTCCCATTTGGTTTGCTAACTGGAATCCTTATGGATAGCCTAAAAGGAAGACAATGGGTGGAAATGGCCATGGAAAGTTAATGACTCTTTCAGCACCACAGATGGTCACTCCGACTCCTCTAGCTCCAGGAAATTGCCTCAAACTCCCTTATTCAATTAGAACCAAAAACCTAGAAAATCTCTGTACGAGCAGCAAATTTGACAGGACTTTGCCACAGGATAAAGTGCAGGAAAAGGGACAAAGACTTTTTGATACCTACCCAGGCAGAAAGATGTTTTATCACACCACAGAGCAGAGGTTTAACAGCCACCACAGGACTGTCATGAAGGAACATTTAAATTTTGTAATCACCTTTTATACATTTTGACACCAACAAAAAAATCACTCAGAGAAGTGCAATTAAATCATAATTAATCTGGTTTGATAGGAGAGGTCTCAATATTACATAACTTGATTCTGTAAATTCCTAATTATTTACGAATTTATATTAATTCCATATAGTTTAAAACTGTGTTGTATCCACATCTCCCAATTTTCAAAGAGCAAAATCACTGAGGATAAATAATTTAATATACTGAACACAGATGAATGGCATTCATGTGACAAATACTGACATGACAATAAGAGCCTTGAAACAACACTGGTATCTCCCTCAGAAACTGGACAAAAAGGATTTAGTCCACTTTTCTCGGTGAATTTGAAAGATATCCCTGTTCCCTAGACTCCAGCCATATCCCTCTGAGGTGTGTTTCCATCTTTGTTGCTAAAGTTGGCTTTCCCAGAGAGACAGATTTAAACTTAAACTCAATACTCTGGACATCCTTTTTATTTTCCATAGTGTCATTGTCTTTGTTCTGCACTTTAAGAAGCCTGACCTGAAACTAGCAATTCATCATACTGCTCAGTTAACAAAAAGGGAGAGCCTGTACAATGGAAAATGTTGCTGAGGGTCTGCTGCTGTTGCCAAGCTCTATCTAAAATCATTTCTTGACCAAGGTCCAGCCCATTTTATTTTTATCTCTTTCATAACACAAGAGAAACGACTTGGCAGAAGTCTGCAAACCATTGGTGGAAAGACAGAATAGCTACCGGGTACCAGAGTAGCTGGCAAGACACACAAGTGTTCCCAGACAGAACTATCAGGAGCATGTAAATAAAAACATAACTCCCATACAGCACTGCCACAGCCTGAGTGCTTTTTAAATCCACCTCCGAGGCAGCATCCACTTGTGCCCGGTTCAGCCACGGACAACCGAGAGGCAAAGCACAACGTTGTTCCCATAACTATCAGAACTGTGATCTGGATCTCTTTCAACCTCTTCCCGTGCCCACTTGCTCATTGTGAGCACAAATCATTGGCAAATCGAGTCTGCATTTCATCCCATCGCTTGCCAGTACTTCATGGGAGTCTCTGACCTCTGTGTCAGTGTGTCTAAAACGCAGCAAGAAAACCACTCTTAAATGAACCATTTCAATGGAAACCAAACAAGGAGTTGCTCACACTGAACAGATGATGCCCAAATACAGAAAATTGATTGCAGGTTGAAAGTAGTGCAGGTAGTCAAGCACAACTGGGGTTTTACCCAACACAAAAAAATCACAGTCAGAGAAGGAAGCATTTAATTTCTGTTGACTCAATCTATTAATTAAGGTAAACACAACTACTTTAAGTTCCAGGCAATTCATGTATTTTTGACCTAGAAATAAGTAATTATCTTGTTTGTGACTAATCTCAGTAGGAAATTTATGAGGGCCAAGGGCCATTTCGGAAACACACGGTCTGATGTGAGTACAGGAGACTGTACTGGAGGTATTTTTCTGCTTGCAAAGAGCATTCTACAATTATTACCCTTTTTCAAACTAAAAAAGGGTAAAGAAAGAATTCAGGCCTCTAAAACTACATCTGACTTTGTTTCCAAACCTAAACAGCCTTCAGATTAGCATATCTCACCCCATTCTCTGTCACAACTTAATAATCATTCACACACAAAGACTCACAAATCAGATGTGACCTCTGACAACTTCAAAATAGGGAGAAACCAAGAGGCAATTTTTCCTCTCAGCTCTCATCAAGGTCCTGGTATTATCCTGATTAAAGGAAATGCTTTATTTTGAGCCTGACACCACATCTATGGTCAGGTGCTGTGTGTACTGTGTGGAGAAAAATGTTCAAGGCCAATTTAATCTACAATAAAGAAATTAAGGGGATTTGGTTACCTGCACTGCCTGAGAGGACCAGTCTTTCCATGACACAAGCTTGCATTTGTAACTTTACAGTGCACATTAACCAAATAGTTTCCAGAGACATGAATTTCAGAGAGATTTCCAAGGATTCTGGGGGTGGAAAAATATGTTCCATTCGAGAGTACGCTCTGTCTGTGCCACAGTGCCTGTGGCAGCCCATACTTTTTATTCATCTACATCCAGATCAAAGCATTCATCCCCAACAAGCACAACCACTGACATCAACGGGGGTGTTCCAAGTTACTCCAAAAGAAGAGGTGTCTGAACATTTTCCACAGGTGTTTGAACAGAGTAAACCATGATCTCATACAAAAATAGCATTAAGGAAAAGCTAAGCCACAACCATACAGCAAAGCAGAACGTTTAGTTCAGAAAAAAATTCCTCCCTTCAAGCAAGGCAACTCCTCTTTCAGTATCATCTCCAGGATCAGCTGCAAAGTACTCACAAAACAGACAGAATTTTTCAAACCTTTTCTGGAAAGCACAGTAGTGCACCTGGAAGATCCATGGATCAGACGTTCTCTGCGCTGTCTGGATATCTGGATGGCTTTGATTCATGTACCACAGGATTTGTACAGAATCCAGCTGCTGCAAGCCTAATGAAATTTATACATTAAATCTCTTCTCTGTGTTAAAGCTGCTCTCCGAAAAGGTTCTGGCAGCCCAGAAAAAAAAAAAAATGGACCAGCAGGAATTTGCCGACTGAATGTTTTACTGAACTTTAGAGCTTTGTACAAATGTGTGATGTGTTGTACGGCTCACCAATGTCAACACATCTGCAGCCAGGATAATTTTCCCTTGTGCACTCTCTCCTTGTTAGATACTGTTATAAGAGCTTGATAATAACACATCCCAGATTTACCAAATGTATTAAATCTTTATCCAGAATGCTTGTCAGGGATCAGATCATGATACCTGTTAACTACTACTACTACTACTACTAGTAGTAGTAGTAGTAGTAGTAGTAGTAGTGATAATAATAATAATAATAGTAGTAGTAGTAATAATAATAATCCAAGGGTGCCAGGCAAATAAAAAAATTTAGGATAAAATCCTGATTCTCCTGAAGTCTGGGACTTTTTCCACTGGTCTTTACAGAGCTGAGATTTCACTCCCGATCCCTGTCATAAAAACAACAACAACAAAAAATAGTAATAATCAGAATAAACAATAGACAGCACAATGCTGGGAGGTTGAGAAGAGAGGATAGCAAATCCAAAGACAGAACTCCATGGTTACGCAAACTTATTACGAAACATCACCATGCTTTTTCAAAGCTAAGAAAATAACAACCCAAAATAGAAGGAGTGGAATAAAGTGTCAGTGACTGTATTACCCTGTTTCATAAAAGGGAACACAAAGATTCACAGAGGTTTGCACCAATTCTTGGTTTTATGGAAACCAGATTACTTTGCAGCTGAAGAAGGAATTTAAGAAGGAAACTTAGAAGCTGAATTCCTGAGCAGGAATTTAAGGAAGGCTAGGTAAGAATTTTGAAAAGACAAACATTTCACCCACTGTCAGTCAGCAGGACCATTTTCCACAAGAGGGCGAGGATTTTGAGCTGTTGAGTTCTCACTCCCAGTCCTGCATTCAGAAGAGGAGATTTTGAAACACGAGGTACTCTCCAGATGACATGGACATCATCTACCTGCCCTGGCTGTGTCCCTGTGTAGAGGGGGGAAATAGGCTTCTGCACAGGAGAAAGAACACAGAGAAAAGGAAAGAACTCAGAGAGGCTTGGTGAATGTCACCAAACTCCAACACAGAATTGTTCACCAAGGTCTGAGTTTCCCTATTGTGGTTGCGCCAAGATTTATTAAAGCACAGCATGTGTTCGCTTATTTCTATCCAAAATTAACTGAAAAGGCACTTTACATCTGCTCTAAGAGAAAAAAAAGAGAAAAGTTTGCTTATTTGGCAAACTTTGTTTAAAAATCTGTTTCTTCCAAGGTTTGTCTCTTTAGTCCTTTTTGTTTGGTTGGTTGGGGTTTGGGGGGCTTTTTTGATTTTGTCCATGGGCGTGTAGCTTTCTTCCCCTCCTGCACCTCTCTTCCTCCATCTGTTGACCTCACTTCAGCACATAGTTTCCCACTTACTTTGCCAAAAATGTATGAAACTTGGGGCGTCTGCTCCAATTTCTTTGTGACTTGTAATTGTATCATTAAACTAACATTTGCTCTGTTACTCCCTGAAACTTTAATTAGGCTGTTCTGCTGCATTTGCCCTTGCGCAGGCAAGAGCATGGAGCAACACTTCCACATGGAAGTGAGAGGGAATGGCCTTTATTACAAACAAGCTGGGTGAAGAGCCAGAAACCCCAGTACTGAGTGTTTTAAAGCACCAACTACCATCCTTTCTGCATATGAAATGCTTGCCTACACAAAATATTTTCCTTGTCTTGCATTTCCATCAAAGCCCCCTTCTCTCTCCCTCTGCCATCCCTGAATTCCGCTAGTCTGTGGACAATCATATTCCAAACCCTCTCAGAGGCCCAGGGAAAAAGGTCCATTCCTTGAAAATTCAGTTTTCAGCCATGGCTACAGGCCACACAGTTCACCTTATTTTCACCATTAAGTCTGGGGTCTCTAACACTATCTATTGCATATTAAGAGTTGGATGAATACCTTGAAAAATAAAGATACTCCTGCATCAGAAGCATTAACACAGGTAGGGAAAAATTATGTTTACATACAAAGCAGCACTTGGGAACATTTTGGGAGCAAGTTTCCACAAAGTCCAAAACAGAAAATGACACTGAAATAAGTAAATACCACTGTTTTCAGAGTTAGAAACCATTTTGCCTTGTTAAAGTGATTCTTTACTAAATCTAGTATGTGTGGGTAGACACAGAGGATATGTAATATTTTCTACCACTGCAACCAGCTCCCTGTTATTCCAACAGCTGCACACTAGGGATCACACAGTATTTCACGGAACATTCTTAGGAATCAGATGTAGTTGTTTTGTTGATTTATATCTATCTCAGGTAACATATCCTCTCTAAGAAGGAACGTTTACAAGCTAGGCTGTTTGACATAAGAATATGACATTGGTTTACCTTTTCAATGGAGTGAGGATAGCAGTGTTTCCTCTTTTTCTCTGTGATCCCTTCCCATGACGACATCATTTCTTACTCACATGTTTTGTTTAGCTGCATTCAGTAGGTGTTACGACTGTCCTGCAAGAAAGCTAAACCCTTACAAGGTGTTCCCTTCCATTGCCACATATTTGGAGAACATTTGAACCCACGTGACATTTAAAAAAAGAGAAGGCAAATCTCTCAAATCCTAATACTTTGGTTTGATCGTAATATTACCTTTCAGTGTTGTCAGATGGGTGGATTTTCCCGGTACCCTCCCCAGTTTCTTAGAAGCAGCATGAATGCAGAAGTATGTTCTCTGAAGAGATTATACCCTGAAAGAACAAAAGTGATCATAGGGAAAAGATCTGTTTACAAATACACTGGACAGGCACTGACTGACCACCCAGCAATGCTGGGAAGCCGTGTTTCATCAGAAAATCGGGCACCTTGAACAAAGGAGAGACACACATGTGGAAAACCAGGAAAATGGTAAAATCCTGCCTCTAAATCCATTGTTCTTTAATAGAAAATCTCATTTCTTAAGGTAAAACATAGCTCAGCTCTGAAGCAGACTCTGTTCTAAAGTACAGTCCCATCAACACAGAGATCCAAGATGCAGCAAAGGCACGTGAAAACGAAAAACACCACGTTTGCCCTCAAACTAGCACTGAACAGATCTAGGGTAGATCTCATGGAAAGGCACCTTCTGCAGGGTTGCTCCTCCACTGTGTTCAGAAGCATTTAAAAATCACACAAAGTGTAAACTCAGGGGATGTGGTCTCACGGTCCCAAGGAAAGTGGGGCTCCTACAACCAGGTGGCCTTGGAGGGAATCCCCAGCCACGGTCCCTTCCCCAAGGGCACCCCAAGGGCAATCAAGTGTCCATCTTTATGAGCAGAGAGTGAAGAGTAAGCACAGAAGATAAAAGAGACACTGTCATGACAGAAGACTTTTTTCTGGACCCTGGAAAGGTTCTAGGAGCCACCTTTGCCACTCTAAAATGCACAGAATTTAAAACAACTATGATACCTCAGAGTTACTGAGCAAAGAGTAAATTAATTCAGTTCACTCATTTAATCATGAATCTGGGTGAAAAGGTATCTCCAGTATCTCTTTCTTCCTCCCAAGAAACAGAGATTACTTAGGAGAAATAGATAGGTGTTGCTTTTTCAACGACATAGAGAAACAGATTTTTTTATTTAATAAAAATACAGCATTTTTAAACGAGTATGAAAAGTATATATTATCAAACCACATGAACTCCCCTCTGAAGTCCCCACACACAAAAAAGAGAAAAACACAATGGGCTAATTTCTAAACAAAGAGTTGTGCGTTTTCCCATTTTAAACTGTTTATAAAAACTAAAACCCAGTCAAACTGTACTGAGAGTGAGAAACAAGGGCTTTCAATTCATCCGTGCCTCTTCCTTCAAGCGTGCCTTTCACCATCTAAGAAAATCCCAAACAATAACAACATACTAAAAAGCCTAAACTTTTGGCTAGGTTTCCAGCTGCTAATTTTGTCTGTCATGAGCTGCTATTGTCAGTCTGAGGGAGGGATTGTTCCCAACTTTAAAAAAAAAAAAAAAAGTAGAAGATCCAAAATATACTCAAAGTAACATCTGTGTTTTCTGATTTTATTAAAGCATTTTGTCTTTGTTAAACAGAAATAACAAAACACTGAGCCCTTCCCATCAGTATTCATGACGTCTGCCTTTTCATACAAAACCCTCTGAAAGAAAATTCCCCCTGGAAAAAAAAAATACTTTCCTTATAAAAAAACAGATTGTGAGACAGATGATTGCATTGTTTAATCAAATTTCCATCTGAAAACTCTTTTCCTAGTTTTAGATTTAGCTCACCCAGTAAGGCACAGGCACTAGGAAGCACGTGGAAGTATAAAGTAGCAGCTCCTCCATTTTATTATCTCCCTTGAGCTTCGCAATTGGCAATTGAAAAAAGGGGAGGAACAAAAGTAGCGGACATAAATTAAGCCCTGCTTTTTCAAGTTCAAACTGAATTTTCTTTATTTTTCTACAGCTGTCAGATAAGCAGGGTAAACCCACTAATGCATGTTTAATATATAAAAACTCATAATGTTCAGTAGTACGACCTCCATTGGAGACATTAGTTCAGGCCAGTGAACTTGGAGCAAGCCAAGTGTGGAAATGTGGAATTGGGCCAGTGACCCCCACCAGTGCCTGTCATATCTGCTGAAAGCAAACTTGTCAAATGTAGAAGGGGCAGAAGGAGGACAAGAGTATCCTTAAACCAGGGAGCAGCAACAAAGCAAAGATGCCCATCATCTATTCACAGTTGTCTGTTGTTCAGTAAGGGCTCTGGCCGTCTCAGGAACAAAAAGTCTGGTTATAGCCTCAACCTTTCAACCCTGGCTGGTCTGGGGGCCTTTCATTTCACAGGCTCCCCAAAGCTGATGAGTGATCATAAAGCTATGATACGCTCCTCGCTGTTATCATCTCTTCAAACGTACTCTGTACCCAGCAGAAGAGCGAGAGACTATTCCCAGGACTGCTAGCCTGCCATAATAAAAGAGCCACTGTTCTTCCCCTTCAGCTACAAAAACAGACTTTTAAAATAGTTGATTGGTTGTATTAATAGTAATTCCTTAGGATTTTTTTTTTTTAATAAACCAAACCATTTCAAATATCTGCCTTACATCCCAGCAGTGGTTTTAATTGACTCACTGAATGCTTTTCCTGGAGCTTTGGCTGTGGCCTGATTTCTTTTTGTTCCCTCAGTTTCATTTGTACAGTTTTATTCCTCAGCAAAACAAGATGCAGCTGCAGGGGGAGCATTTGATTTCACAGATGGGGGAGCCACTTAAACCCTCACCACTGCCAACAGAAGACAGAGAATCTCCGCTGACTCCGTAAAAAAACCAAAGAAATTTGTAGGACACATTCAGCTCTCGTATCAACAAGCTTTGATGGCCTTCTTCAGGGTTTATTTCCCATGTTCTTCGTATTGCTCTCATGACTACTCTGTATTTCTAATTTCTCCTTTTTGAACAAACGTGTTGCGAGTCATCTCTGAAGATTCTCTCCCCAGCAAGATACCAGTGGTGGGCCTTTTGTGAAAGCAGATCTCTGAGGGCTGTTCCCACCCATGGCTCCTAACCTATCCTACCTACCCAGCCACACATCAGCACTTTCATCAGATATGAACGAGCACAGTTCTGCTTTTCCAGCACAAGAAAGTCTGCTGGTGCTTACCATTTCATATTTCGTGTTTTGGAGGTTGTATGAATAAGAAAGAAAGTTAGATTGCAAAAAAAACCCAATAATTTTATCCTCTTCAATGCTGATTCCTGCCCACCAGATGAAAAGCCTGGAGCTTCTTGCTATACAAAGCACTCTTTGAGGATGTCCCCAGTGCCTCACACCATTCTGTGCAGGCTGCTAACACTCTTGGGTTTGATCACATTTCTTATCCTGGAGATAAAGTTACACTGTGATAATTTTCAGACTTCTTGTGCCGTGTTCCTGAAAGATAACTTCTAGGATAGCCATTTCCAGGTTAGGTATTTTTAAGAAAGAGATTCAAGGTTTTCATGTAATTTCTCATTTTGTTTGTTCCACTGAGATAAACTTTAGAGTCCTGAGTGAACTCTGGTCTACCAAAACAAGTATTTACAAACACAAATTTGAACAAAATACGTACTACCATGTGTATAACTTCTGGCTTCAGTCCCAGAGAGGTAGGTGAGGCAAAAGAATCAGGCTAATATACCTAAGAATAAATAATTTAAGTAATTTATTTGTACGTGAGGGCCTCCTCTTGAGTTAACTTTGAACACAGGTGTTGGAAGAATGTCTTTGTTTCTTCTAAGAAAGAAAAGCAAGAACTCTGCAAAGATACTAAAAAATTGGTATTATTTATATTACGACTAGATTTTATAGCTAATAGTTACTGTTCACCATTAATAAGGTGAGCTAATTGTAGCTTCTCCTGTATCAAACACAACAGCTCCAATACAGCATCACACCAGAGTATTACACCAAGTGTCATTTAAGTGGTGTTACCTTTTCAATAAATTCTAGAGCCAAAAAACCCAAAAATTCATTATCATTGCAAGACTTTATATCACAAAAATGCAGAGAAATAATTTCATAGGTGCACAAGTGATATATTCTCTATACATTCCTATGTTATTTTCCCCACAGTAACCAAGTGTGCTTAATGATAAAGAGGAAATCACAGATGGTCCCATCTAATGAATATAATCTCTGTTTCAGGGAAAATTATCAGAATGTAATTGACAAAAAAATCTTTAAATATGGAAGCCCTTAAAGTTAACTGTGTCATCCTTCAGCCTCATTGCTGCTTCCTGCTTTAAAATAAGGGTGGTTATTGAGTACTGTCAAAATACTCTCAGCTTTACAAGCCCTGGGGATGATTGCAGTGCACTCAGCCTGGTGAGATGGACCTTAATCTGCCATCGTTATCTCTGAGATACACGACCCTGTCGTGGAAAACAAACCCCACAAGATGACCTGTTTCCAAACTCGTCCTGGTAACAGCATTATGCAGCTCAGTCTATCGTTTATTATTTTGTGTGTTATTTATGATAAAGCTTACAGACAGCCCTGAGAATATTTAGAGGATCCAGAGACAGAAACCAGCTTAAGGAAATCTCTAAACACAGAGATGTGAAAAGGATGGCAAGATCAAGTCATCAAAATTCAGAAAGGCTTAAAAGACAAACTTGAGGTTGGCCACACAACCTTAACTGAATGTGTGGAGTTTTGGGCTCAGTGCGCCCTCATTTCCTTCTGTGTTTTCGGCTCTGCCATTCATAGGGTCAGAGTGCACTACTGAGCCTGATGAAAACCTCCCCACACCTGGGCAGTGATCTCCCTCCTTGTACTACTTCTAACATAGATAAGAAAGCAGAATTTTACCCCATCAAAAGGTCAGAATGTGAGCAAGTAGCACACGCAGAGATGGGACTTTTCCCTCATCCAAGAACGACAAATAGTGCAATTTGGGAGGTTTAGGGATATCCTTCAGCAATTGACATTTCGCCATGCCCTCCCCTGCTCCCCCTTAGATTTGTTTTCAGTTTGCTTTTCTGCTTGTTATTTTTGGGAGATGAGGTGGGAAGCGCTTCTTTGTTTGTGGAGGGTTTGGCAAGGTTGGTTGCATACTCAAGTCCTTTCCCATTACACTGATACTGAACACTCCTATAAACCCTGTGGCCTTTTCCTAACACATTCCTAGCCCATACTCCAGGTTTTACTATAGAAACAACCTCCTTTCTGTGCTACCTGTTCATGCTAACCAAAGACCTCACCAGCTTTCAGGAAGACCCTGTAGGTAGGCATTTAAAATATATGATGAAACATGGTAAATTTGTAGGGTTTCCACAAAATAGAAGGAATTCAGAAGGCTTTTTACCACAGTGTTTTATGAGCAGTCTTATCTCGAAAGAGCTGTAATATTTGATTTAGCTTTTTTCCTAGCAAGAGTTACATAGTTTTCTTTTCTTGCAAAGTTATCTTTAGTGGCTCTTTTTACTAGGTTTGGTTCTCTATCTGATGCAATTACAGTAATTCCTATATGCTATTTTTTTTAAAAGGACATCTATAGGTCCATTTTAGTGTCAAATTTTCAAGACCTTTACTTGCAAGTTGATTTATCTTTTATTTTATGTTATATACCGACAATCAAGAAGACGTAGGCAAACTTGTCTAACAAGAACATCAACATTTATCCACAGTGCAAACGGTTTTACATGGCCAGAGTTCCTCCACATACTAAGACCAAGTCTTTGCTCAGTCTCTTAATGTATCAGCACTGCTCTGGGGTGTTCATTAAGAAACCAGCTATCCCTTATTTGGAATTTTATAAATCGTCTGCCAAATTTGGATGCGCATACCACTGTTTTGACGAGACCTGCCTACCCCAAGCCTATTAACCACTTCCAAAGACACTTCAGATCTTTCGTCTGACAGCAGTTCAAACTCTAAAGATACAATTTCTCTTTCTGAGCACTATCTCCTCATTTTGTGTGCCGCTGGTCCTCCCCTGTACCACAAACATGTATCTCATTAGACCACATAACATCCATGTTTAATTACCCTTAGCAGACTAAAATTTGCCAGTTTCCATATGGCTGATCTGTTCAATCTGCCAGGTTTTTCGTTATTTATTCAGGAAAAAAAAATGGCAATTTACAAAAACAAATTCTTTGTTTCCCCACAGAAAGACCAGTTTCTATTCTCTGAGTCAAAAAAAAACTAGAACTAAACAATATGTACAACAGAAGCAGATGCAGCCATTATGGTGTGGCCTGGTGCTTTGAGAAAAGGGACAGCACGGGTAAAATTAATGCATTAATACATTTACTGCAATGTGTTTAACCTCTCCTACTTAACATCACTCATGTTATTGTTGTGAGTGCAGGGAAATTTAAGCTTCTTCACCCTGGTTTGCTGCAATCCCACGACCAGAATCTTGGTTCAGTGGATCAAAAGGAAAACACTCAGAGAGCACATACCTAAATACAGTCAGTGCTTTCGGGTGGTGGCCAACAACCTCTGCTGTTGTCGAATCCAGCATCCAACCCACGGATCTATTTTGTATCAACACACTGGGACTGGTTTTCTGGATGGCATGTCCACAGTGTAACGCCAGGGTCGGCACTGAGGACCAGGACTGCACCAGCAGAGCAAACATTAAGTTATTACGTCCCTTTCAGAGAGCATAAAAGTTACTCTAGCCTGAAGCCATATGGCCCAGAAGCATGTTGACATATCTCAGCAATAAAGGGTTATGTTACAGAAGGGACCATGCCGAAGAGATCAAAAAAGCTGGATCGGCTACTTGACCAGTGTCACTTCACTGAACCCACGCAAAGAGCTTGAACAAAGTGACATGAACTCATCTGCGACCACTGTCTAGGAGCAGGGACCTTTAACAATGGCAGCACCTGCCAGATCGCCGCTCTCCTCCCCAATAAAGTCACCAACAGCCCCCTCACTGTTCTGTCATGTGCCTGGCACAAGGCCCCTATTGTTACCAGCCACTCTCACTCCAATAATTTCTCCTCTAAATGACACTGCACCACCACAGGTCATTTCAAGGGGACTGAAAAGAAAGATTTTGCATCTGTTTTGAGTTGTAGGCACCAAGGGGGAGGGGGCTCGAAACCCCTTGATAGCTGGCAAATGGTAATAGCAAAATGTCTCTATTGTTTGTGTCTGAACAAACAACCATACTACATGAGAGTTTTTATTGTCCTCAAGGCAATCTGCCACGATTGCTCCCCTTTGCCCATACTCTACAGAGAGAGAGAGAAAGAGAGAAAAAAATCACCACAATAGTCACAGTTAGGAAACCTTAGTGAGAGTTTAATGACCAGCTACCAACTAATGGATGGTGAGTAACATATGGCAGAGCTTGGCCTCTTCACATATTGATTAAAAATAATTTAAAATTTAAAGCCAAGTTTGTTTGACAAGGTTCCAGCTTCTCAGCAGCCACTTAACAATCTGAATAAATCTAAAGGGGAAAAGCTTAAATTCTAACTAACCCAAGGCAAAGCAGAACAAATTCATTGTCACGTTACATAATTGAATCTATTACATTTACCCAAGATTAACAGCCAACACTTAACGATTTTCTCCCTCTACCTAAAAGAGTTGCTGATGTAAACAGCAAAGCAACTCTTTGCAATATTTGGTAACCTTTGTAGAGTGCCTTTATTAGACCCTCTCTATTAAGCACAAATATTAATGGCCATAATCAAGACCTGATAGTCACATTTTAACCACATAATATTATTTAATGCAACAGAATGATGCTATTCTTATGCCCTTGAAGCACCACTTGAGTTCAGTGGTCATATTTTTATACACATCTTTGTGTTCTTTTTAGATTGATGAATGTCAGAAGCTGTAGCACTTGAGGTAATTGTTCCTACTGGATGGATTTAAATAAAGTCTAACTGGATTACTTTTTATTTGCTTTCAAAACCAGCCACACACACACTAACAAATGGATCAGATAACAGCATAGAAATTACAGTACCTGTCTTTATCAAGGGTCACATGTGCAGCTAAGAAGATTCCAAGTAAATGAAAGGAACAAAAAAAAAAAAACACTGGGGATGGATTTTAAATGTGATTTGGAAAATGAAAAAGGAACAGTCCTCTATGGCTCAGCTATACACACGGTAAGGATCTGGATAAAGACTTGGGATATTTGGAAACTGATATAAATTGGTGACTAAAGCATAAAGCACTCAGTTATTATCAGGAGGCTGCAACCTGCTCCTGATTCAGGGGCTGAAATGCCCCATAACCTTAGACAGGGCACCTTGTCTCTAGCTTCTCCCTTACACAGCTTTTAGTGGCTTCTACAAAATATTCTGATCGTCATTGAGGCTCTGCCCATTAATCCAACATGAAAGAGTCACCAAATAGAGGGTTCAGTGCTGAGACCTCCTTCAGATCCACTACAAACGCTTCCCGTACATTGCAAAGAAAAAAGGCAGGCATCAAAAATTATAATTGGAAGAACAGTACACCTCAAGTACTCCAGAGAACACCATCACCAACCTAAAGTAGCAGTGAGGCAAAGTATCTGCCTCATTTATGATCCGTGATTTCCATGGATCAGCTGAACTGGCACGAACTACAGGATGTAGGGAGCACAAACACCGGGAGCAGCACAGATCCCCCGGTTCCTGCGACCCGTGGTCAGAAGAGCAACACCCGGAAACTGTACTGAAGGCATTTTCGGGTGTGAAGAAATGGCAGGGGAGGTGTCAGAAAACACAGCACTGATGACACGATGGCATATAAAAAATGGCAGATGATGGCAGAAATGATGGGAGAAGAAAACACGTGTCCTTTCCCCGAGTAGCAGCAGCAGCAGCAACATGGGCAGTAGGCAGCACGAGCACAGAGATGCAGCTTGGTTCTCAGCCAAGAGGGTTGGTTGATTCCATGCTTTTGAAAGGTAACTTTAAAATATTTTAACAGGTCTGACTTGATTATATCTGCTTATTTCTTTTAATGGAATTGCTAAAATACACTTCAGGATCTGAATTTATTTCTAGAGCTCTTCTTAATAGAAGCAGCAGCACATTAGCCCATGACAGAATTTTGAAAGAAATTAAGCTACACATGGATGGAAGACAGAAAGAGAACTCCCAAAATGCCACAGGAGTTAATACCTAATTTGTTTTAAATCGTTTGTAAGAACACCACAAAAAAAAACCCCACTGGATGCGAAAATACCATCTTTGAGCACCTATAGATGTGTCAAAATCTGTCTAGCAACTATGCATTAACTGCAGAGTGCTCCTCAGAGATAATGTTGCATTTTACTGGTTGGAAACTCGAATGTAGCAAGAGATTTTTCCGAGGTCACACAGGAAAATCTGTGTCAACACCAGGATTAGAAGTGAGATCATCTGGCTTCCAGCTCCATAAAATCATCCTTCCTCTCCAAAATATTACTTGTCTTTTCTAATAATAAAAGCCACTGCAGGAAGGGGTGGTCTTCTGTTTTTGTCTTTTAAGTTCAGAAATATAAGGAATGATCAGCTCTGGTCCTCTCTGCATTTGGACTTCCTAGATGCTTCCCGAGGACCGCCAATGCACACTGAACACAGGAAAGAAGTGAACAGCTTCGTTCTCATCTCATTCCTTCCCCTTCCTGCTCCCAATAGCAAACAACCTGAATCAGGATTTGAAACAAACCAATCCTTGGCACACTCACTTTTCTTTCAGGTGTCTCCGTGGAATCTGACCACATCCCAGTCTTCAGTGTATTTTTCCAATCTACAAGGCAGGAAGTACTGGTCTTCATCAAGAGAAGTGGAACAAAGGTTTAGACCAGGAAGCTGCTGAAAGTCAGGCATGATGGTAGGTTTTTGAATGCAGTTTCCTGATTCAAAGCTTAGTGTTTCACCTACTGTATCCACCTGCATCCCAAAAGCCTGAAGGAGGTAACTGGGACTCAATGTGGATGCCAGCACCACCTTGTATGAACTCATATCAGCCAAGCATAAAACACTAAATGACGCAAAACTGGGGCATTGTCAATTAATTGTGGTAATTATCATGCATTTGGTATGCAATATGTTACCTGTGTTTGGTTGATTTTCATATTTGGGACAACATAAGCGTGCCACACAGGCATGAACATGCAAAAACAACTTCTGCAGGATCACAGCTGCTGTGTGAGCTTCTGGCAGACCGGGGGTATTGGCCAAGTGTCCTCTGAAATTATATTCTTCACATTGTCATACCAAGCATTTTATACATTTTATAAACAGGATAAAACTGAAGCCTGCAGAGGGAACATAAATGCCTTCCACAGAATATATGCTCAGAACACCAAGGGTGCCATCATTTCCTCTCAGGCAGTTGCACGTTGCCCATAAACATCATTAGAGTTTATGTGCACACAAATGATCTCTGAACTATTTGTCGTTAAATTTAATTAAAATCTCCTGTCTGAGGGGAAAAATAACAGGACCTGGGAGTGCATTTGGAAGCCATTATGGACGGCCTTTGTGCTCTGTGGAAGGGCACATTGCAGCTGAAATAGCCACGTGTCAGTGCAAGTGTGGAGGAGCAGGGAAACACATGGCACTGCAGAAGGGAAAGAGAAGGCAGAGGAGAGGAGCTGCAGCCTCCGCACTTCCCAGGGACCTTAGATCTTTCTGCCTGACACTGGGATGCGGGAATTTTCATCACGGCAAACATTCTCCAAAAGGAAAGAAAAGGAGGATTAAGAAACCCTCAGCGAACAGGTCCGATCCTGCTGCTCACTGGGCCCTGTGAAGCTGATCTGCCTAAGGAAGGAGAGGAGAGCACTTCCTGGGGAAAGTCAGGGAAGCACAGGCATTTGCATCACTTTTGTAGAAGCTCCTGCCACAGATATTTTAGGGCCATGGAGGACTTCCTCCTCCCTTCCTTGCCCCCCTTCTCCCAGCAGGTCAAGTAAAAGCCTGCTGCCCTGAGCTATCTTTCTTAGCAATCTGATTAACGTATGGACACACTCTGGCTTACTAAAAACAGGAAATCAATTTGAAAGGCAAGACAAATATTATTTGCTTTCTTCCCATCTGCTGTGATATGTGAACATGCCTGCTTTCAGCAGTGATACAGGATTATTGATTTAGGATATTTATAGTGTTTATGCTGTTATCAGGCCAGATATCAGAGGGCTGTAGGAAAGGCTGTTTGACCCTATGGGCTATTTAAATACATAGTTGCTTAAAAAAAAGTCAGATTTTCTTATTCAAGTTGACAGCAATACTATTTCATGCCGTGCCTAAAGATACCATTTCCTGCTTTGCCATCCACTTCTGTTTGATTGCAAGTCAAATTAAATGTAATTGTTAAAGGTCTTTCCTCTCTGCACAGTCACCTTGATGCCTTTCCAGGCTACTGCTCTGACCCTCTGGGTCTGCAAAAAGCTGGTTTTCACTACACCATTGCCTTTTAACCCATATTTAGGCTGAGTCACTTTGCTGGAGGGAGCACAGAAAGCCAGAGGACCATTTACCCTAAGCACAGACTGGCTTTTAAACAGATGAGTTTTAAGAAGCCTCTCCATAAATAATCAAGCCAAATAATTGTGAAGTGGCCACAGATAACTATCTAAAAAGAGATAGCACTGTGTGCTTCCAGCAGTAGCCCAGGCCAATATGTGAAATATCCAACTGGATTGATGCTGAGAGCGTATAAGAAATATCTTTCATAATAATATTGCATCCAACCTGTAAACACTTCTCCACACCGCTCAAGCCTCACTAGAAAATCCACAAGTAGTCAGGAGGGCTGATTTTGGAATTAATTAATGAGAGCCTGTGCTCACAGAGAGCTCCACGTAGCAATGCATGGCTCTGTCAAGGGACATGGTCCATGCAGCAATCATTATTAGGAGAACAAGAGCCTTTTAGGAATGGATTAGGATGGCTGATGCTCCTGGAAGTACTGGGCTGTTCATGTGTGACTATCTCTTGACCCTTCCAGCCTTATTTCTCTATCATTTTGAGTAGAAAATAACTAGAGAAAATTGCAAGGTACTGGAATATAAACTAAAAATTAATATATATTAGTTACTAAGTAAAGCATTTAATAACCAAGTAGACTTTTAATAAATATTTCATGTGTTATGCAGATAAAGCACTGAGCTGAGACACACAAGACTTGCATGTGATTCTTACTTCTACCAAGGCCTTTCTACAGTCAGTCTTAGATCTTAGACCTGGGTGCTCCCTGTGTGTTGTTGTTGCATCCCAGGTAACAGAGCTGGCACTGGAACAGGGATTCAACCCAGCTTGATGGAAGCCTGGATCCTTCAAAGGATCCAGGCAGGGCACACTAAGGCAAATCCCCAAATCTAGAGCAGGGGCAGGGCCTCTCAGACCTTCCCTGCTCTGAAGGATTTGGGGGCCTGAGGCCTGAGGAGAATGAGTGAGAAAAACTAAGGCAAAGATGACTCCAGGGATTGAGATAGGGCAACGCAGAGTAATGGAGAGAAGCACTGACTTACAAAGCCGCATGACTTGAGGTAACTCAAACAGAAATGTAAGGTTAGGAAGCAGTTCTGCGCTTAGAATCGGGAGGAGCTACGAGGTCATGAGAAAAACTCGGTTTAGTTCCACCACATCAGCAAACTCCCTTCTGCAGCAGGTGATAACTGGCTCACAAACATCTGGCTACAGTTCTAAGGAAGTCCAAGGAGAAGGAATTGAAGCAGCAGCAGCAGCGTATGAAATCATCTGGGCTTACATCACATTATAATGTTACTCAGATGCAACAGGGATGTTGGAAGTCACTGGCTGAGCAGCATCCTGGCAGGACAATTCCAGCTCTGTGCACAGTGTGTTCCTGAATGGCCAGGGGTTCTGCTGGGAGATAATTACAATATTTTCTAATAATAGGCATAATTTGCAGCAAAAGTTGCAGAACTAATCTTCGGGGTCGGGTAACTCTCATGTCTCAAAGGCTCTAACACACTATCACAGGCACCGCTCCTCCTGACCGGAAGAAGCATTTAATAGGAAATCCTGACATCTGGAAGAGCACATCTGGCAACCATAATGTTTCCAAACTTGCTAAGAATCCTTTTACATCAAATTATTACCAACTTCCTTGTGTCGTGTTCTCTCTTTACAAGGTGGGCCTGTATCACTCACATTTACCCCACAGAGCAGCATCAATTATATAATAACCACCTGTTTTTCTGCAGCACAGTGAAACTTTTAAGATATTCCTGGTGCTGGTAAAAAGTCAAGAAGTTTACAGCGAGATGCTCCTTGATTGTTCAGTATTACACGGCAGTTGAAAACATCCAGTCCAAGCTAATAAAAGGAGCACAGGAAGGAACATAAAATCTTCTGAGTCAGGCCTTAAGCCAAGCTCTGCGCACAGGGGATAGGAAGAAGTCTCTTGTGTATTCACATCTACTTGACATGAGGTTTCTTGCCTTTTTCTCAGGAGTAGTCTGGGTTTGCTCCTGTCAAACATATCCAACAACATGTCCATAAGGGAATCCCTATGATACTTTGAAGCATCTTTCACACGTTGTAGGATAAATTCACAGGGAGAAAAGGATGTCTCTGAACAGTTACAGAGTCTATCAAAACAGTGTGGTACTCAAAAAGATGTTTCTGCAGCCCTTTTACCGATGTAAATCTCTTTTGTCTTCAAAGGCACCTCATCTGCCACACTGTTGTGACTTTTCCTCTGTTCAAGTCCTTTCTTGTGACCTTTTCCACTCATCAAACCAAGAGTCTTCCGTACGATTCTCTACTGATGTAACTCAGAGATCCTCACCACGTAAGGCTTTGGAGCTCCCACTCATCCTGCTCTTCTTTGCCTTCCAAACCCATCTTTTCATTCATTGCTGGTCTGTCTTGCCAGCACTTTGCAACTGCAATTGTTCTCTGTACTTGCTGATGAAAATCCTTTTGTTGGCAAATAGCTGATATATAAAACATCACATAGAAATTATTTCACAGAATCACAGAGTCAGTAAAGTTTGAAAAGACCTTTAAGATCAGAGATTTCAACCCTTAACCCAGCACCATCCATGTTCACCACTAAACCATGTCCCTAGAACCATATTCCCGTATCTCCACTGTCTTGTGCACAGCAACAAAAGATATCATTATTGCTCCAAATGGGTATCAAATCAGGTCAAATCATAACTGGGTTTTGCCAGACTTTTTCTATTCTTATTTAATAAAGCTTTCTGTTAAACCAAGAACAAAGTAGAACCCAAGATTGGATGTCTCTATGTCTGGTCCAACAAAAATAATTTTTCTAGGACAGACTTAGCTGAGAGAAAAGGAGTTATATTTACAATATTCTGTGCATCTGTACAAAGCTTACCTAAAATTGCAATAACTATGTGACGCTGACTGTTGAATCACAGAGCCCTGAACCGAGTGTTTGGTTTTCACTCTGCAACCCCAGATAATTCTACTCACACATTACCTTCAAGTATCCGTGCCTTGACATTTCAAGAAATACCAAGGATACTTTCCCTGACTCGATGTGTGTTCCCTGCACAGACAGAGGGCATTTCACAGGAGTCGGTGGAACAGAAACATAAACAAACCCCGGTGCCCTGGTTAGGCCTCCGATCAGGAATGCCAAACACCTCCCCCTGCTCCCTGTCACTGATACCTCCAGCCCCATGGGTCACTGCTGGTGGCCACAGCTTTTAATCACATGCTGGGCCTCCAATGATTTATCACCCCTTTACAGTTTTTGTGTTGAAGATTCCCAGTTGGGAGCTCCGCTCCCCTTCCCCCCCACGATGAAGTATTACCCAAGAGCATCAAAACCGAAGCAAGAAAACACACTGTCCATGTGGAAGCAGAGTTAGAGCTGTTAAAGAAAACTATCTGTTACCAACAGGCACTTTTAGCAATTAATTAGTGAAAGCATAAAAGATTTTCGGAATTATGCAAAGGTTAAAAAGTTAAAGACTCAAAATCTAGTATAGTGTTTCCAAAAGACTGCATGCCTATCTGTTGCTCTCTGCATATTCAATTTAAAAACAGTCAGTTCTGCTTTTGATAAATCCTTGCTGTGAGATTCACCTTAGTTTTCAGCCTCCAGCTGCTTCTGTGGAACTTGCTTCCAGTTAATCATGAATAGAAAACTGCGCACAGGAAAAACTCCACCACTTAGAGTGCCAGCATGTGATGTGGTGTTTTCTGCTCGGAGTACACAACCAAGATTTGTCTCATAGGAAACGCTGATGCAGCATTTTCCATCCACAGGTCCCAAAAGTTTCCTGCACCTTCATTCCAAAGCCGAGCTGACTTTCAAATTCACATTGTGGGACACTGCCTGAACCTGGGTTAAAGCCAAACTTCCCTAGTCCCCAGCAAAAAGACTCTGGGACTGACCTACACATCTCTCAGGAACAGATAAACTTCCTTCACTTGATCAGACTCACTGGGAAGTAAGAGCAACACCAAGTCCTCGCGCCTGTATCTCAGATTGTGGCAGGGATTCTTCCCACTCAGCTGGCAGCAACCCCTGCGGGTGCGGGTGCTGGCAGTGATGAGGATAGTGTTTGTCCATCTCCTTCTGCGCTGGAGCTCTGATGGATCCAAACAATCCATCCAGCTAATTTTTCTCTAAAACAAGACAAAACAAAATGAAATGAAACAAAACAAAACAAAACAAAACAAAACAAAACAAAACAAAACAAAACAAAACAAAACAAAACAGTAGACGCACAATTTGTGGATTCTGAACACAGTTAAACTACCCATTGCGCACAGGAGCAACATCATTTCAGCCCCTGAACAGAGAAATTTGACCATTTATTAGTATTCGTTTCAGCGGAAAAAAGGCAGGCCCTTTGTACAAATGGGTCACATTTCACTCCTGCTTCTCTCCCTCACACCTCTACTGTCACTCCGTGGTCTCATCAAAGACACATAATGCCAGCAACAGAAGGATCGGGTTGGAAAACAAAAGAAAGCGATACCTTTCAGTGACACTCAGAAAACAAAGTCTAAAAGGCGAAAAGTCCAACTCATCAGTCAAATAAGTATCTTGGAGGGATGCATGGGAGGCCTCCTGTTGTCCAGGTCGGGGACACAGCTTCAGCACATCCCTCCTCCACTCCCATCCAACTCTCATGCTCATGGAGAGCAGAGTGACAACAGGGAAAAATGTGGATGGAGAGGTACAGGTCTCACCCTGGCACGGAGATGTAATGCAGCCAGGGAACACACACCGCTGTGAGAGCTGAGATATACCTGCAGCTGCCTGATTTCCTGATTTTATGTACAGCTTTAGCAACTCCCAACATTTTGCAGGTGGTTTACTCGTATAACACGCAAGCAGGAATTATTATGGGGTTAAGGTGTGTTGTTGATATATTTAATCCCAGTCTCCCTGGGCTAAGTTTCAATGATGCTGAACACTCACAGCCATAACCAAAATCATGCCATTCTGTGACTGTCTTCTCTAAAAACAAGCGACTCTGTTATATGTAAAGTTATAATCTGTGAAACAATAGCTCAGTGCACATCTAAAGATGCCCAAACACAAATGCACAATCCATAAAGCACAACCTGCAACACTACCTTACAAACGGGTAACTGACCCAGGAAAAAGGGCAGTCCACCACTAAAACAAGGCTACAACACAGGCTCTCTTCTCACTTCCTTTACAAAGGCATGGAATGATAATAACCAAATGCGATTGTCCAACACAATTGCTAGCACACATAAATAGCATTTTTGCATGATGTCACACGACTACCACCACCCTACATGTCAACAGGTCCTTAATAAATAGGTGTCTGTGACAACGAGGGGCAGGCCACAACCCTTACAAAGCACATTGCTTCTTTCTTACAGTTCTACCACTTGCCATAGACTGTGAGTAGAAGTATTAAAATCTAAAGCTAATACACAGGAGGTTTGTTTATAGCAGTGTATGGACCAAAGAAGAATTTCTGCCATATGACACTGAAGGCAGAGCGCACAAAAATTCCTCTGAAGTCTGCAGACAGAGTTGAACAGACCCTCCTCTGTGTTACCCTTTTTCTCACATATCTGTGTTTTGAATTTTAACACAGCTGTGAAAGAAAGAAACAAAGAGAAAGCCCCACCAATAAGCTTTGCCAATTGGGCATTCAAATGTCGGAGACAAAGGAAAGTTTGGGGAGGAGACGAGTTTGCTGTGGGCAGTGACTGTGTCAGACAGCCAATGACATCACTGCCTGTGCTGTCTCCATCACAGTTTTCCAGAACCGGATTACAGCGATGACAGATTCCATTCCAAAACTCCCAGGCAGCTCTTTACATAGATGTTAGCAGAACAAAAGCATTACACAAGATTTCCTCTCTCCGTCAAGCAGCATTTGATGTTCTCTAATCCTCACCTTGGGAAAAGCACCGGAGAACCATATGGACTAGCTGAAATCACACAGGATGTCCTGTCTCGTAGCTCAAACTCACGAGTTAAGGAACCTCTGTGGGGCAGACAGAGCAGAGGAAGTAGGATGTACCTTTTATTTCCAAGAAGAGAGCAGGGATAGCCTCCAAAGTTACGCACATCACCTCCAAGTCCAATGGCCACATGGTCCACAGAAGATTATTCTGGTGGCTTATTTGGGCATAATGGGGAGTAGAAAAACAGAAGAAGCATCAACACTATCTGCTGTATTAGAGAATTCTTCAGTAGCCACAAAAAAGTAACATAAATTTTAAAAATTCTTCCACTTCCATCTTTCAAAATTCACTTCTCCACTTGTATGGAATTCTGACCATAGCTGGTTGTCTAAGGAAGTACAGGAAGTCCCAGCTCTTGATATTTGGATGGAAGCTCTCATTTGAAATTTACAACCAGCATTGTCATGCATTTCAACCAAAACTGACCCAGTAGTTAAGAATTTATGTGCTCAATTGATCTAGTTCCCTTCTCTGATTCAATTATTTTTTGACTTTCACCATTGGCAGGAAGTTATTAAATTAATATCCTTATTTTGTATGGAAATTTAATCTGATTTGTATCTATTGCTGATTTTATCATCTTGAACAACATTAGCAGCCTCAGTTATCTGCTGTCAATTGTCTTCTGTGTCACACTTAACCTGACTAGAAATTTTTTCTTCTTCACAGAAGAAAAATGAGCAAACATTTTCAAAATTTGATGCATGAAATTGTGCATAGAGCATTTATCTAACTTTCTTGCTCTGTATATTAGAGGAATTATCAGAACCTGAAAGCAGATAAAAAAAATAGCACGCATTCTTCTGGAGTTGCAATTTTTTAAAATTCCCCATAAAATGTTACAGCTTTATCTTTTTCCCAGCCTTCCTTATGCGTGTACATCCATGTTGGTATTTAGTTAATGGAAAATCAAAGGAAATTTAACAGGTGTTATTGTAAGGAACCACTTACTCTTGAGACAACAGCTTCATGGCCATTATCTGGCTTGTGCTTTGGAGCCACTCTGGAAGGTTTGCATTTCTCACCCAGCTCCATTCCCTGCCCCAGCCTGTTTTATTAATGCCAGTGAAGACCAGGCACATGTTTCAGACCAACTCAGTGGAAGTGCCTCCTTCACGGCTACCGATGGATTCAGGCCCATCTCTGCTTGCTGTACAATTCCTTTGTCCCCTGCTGTAGCCCAGCACTCCTGCAGCGTGATGAAATGAATTCAGATGAAGAGCACAGCTACTGACGTGCTGCCCACCCCAAGCGACTCGGGCGCTTTCAGCTTTGTTACCGTGACCTCCCAAGCCCCCAGGATTTATCTTTGTAGACAACACCATCGTGAGGCATCAAAAAGTGCAAGGAATGTGCTGTGTTTCAGAAACTTTTTTTTTTTTTTTTACTTTTAACTGCAACCAAAGGGTTGTAATAAGAAAGTATTACATTGCATTAACAGGCATGTCACTGCAAGCAAAACCAGTTTCACATCTTGGGTACTTTGAGAAGCAGACAAATACCGTGACTGTCTTTTTCTTCTTGATGTCCTTGTATAATTGATCTTGAGCTAGGAACTTTGCATTCCAGCAGAAGCCTGGATTAAAAACCTAGACCAACAACAGTCAGCCATCAATCTTGAGGCAATCTATCCTATCTGCAACCATTTGTATCAGCCATTAGCTATTCAGTAACTCAGGAAGAGATCATCTTTCAAAGAGAATAAACTCTCAGTGTATATCCCCATTCATTCCTCCTATTCTTTTGCTAATTCCCATCTATTACTCCCTCAGCACTTGCAGTGAAATCTCATGCTCATTGCTTTGGTCATATTCATATACCACATTACTAAGCATCAGAAAAGAAGAAATAAATGCTTTGTTTTTTTCCACATACAATTTCCAACGATGACTTGAGAGAGAATTTTCCAAAAATATTGCAGACTAGGACGCAATATTAACCTCCAGCATGCATCCATACCTACGTGATTCTCAGTTTCATCCATTTCTTCTGCCATCATTCCTGAAGTGCAATGTGGTACTAAGAGAAACAGTATTAAATTAAATTAAACAGCACACCCTTACTGTCAGGGTCCTTTCTCACTGCCAAAGCAGGGCAAAATGAGAGGTTAAGTAAGATAAAGGAGACAAAGGCTTTGTATTCAAAAAGGCATTTCTGCAGAAGATCCTCCTCTTCAAAAACTTCGGAGCTGTCTTTCCTGTGTCTGAAAATACTCTCATTTTACATGCATACATTTTACTGAGAAAACATTCAAACTTCACCTTGAAAGTCAGCTATGCTGCATGCCTGCATGGACCAAGGGCTGGGAGAAGGGATGCCCATTGCTGGATCTTTTCACTGTGCCCCTGCCTCTCCAGAGGCAACTCCCTGCTTCGCCTAACGCCCCACAACAGCCCCATCAGCCGAGTTTCCGTCTGAAGCTGAGTCAGGATTGCACACTCAGCCTGAATGTCTGCTCCTCTGTTGCTACATCAGTACAGAAGAAGAGACTATTCTGCTTTCCTGGGCTGAGACAGACTCCACGGAGCCCGCTGGACATGAGCACATTACCCAGTGTGTGTCTTCAGAGTACCAGCCTACAGCATCCACAGCCCGCTGGACTTCCTAAATTATTCTGTTACTCAAGACAGTCTTCTTAATTGTTTAGGTAAATTTTTCCAATTGTTAGCACTCCCCTGGGGTATTCCCATCGGAATTCTTGTTCCTGAAGACCAACAATAGACTAAAGCTACTTTTATTACTTTGGGACTGGTCATTAAGGTTGTTACATTGTTCTTCCTTCTTTTCAGATAGCAATTACAGGCTGCAGAGTGTTATTACTTTTTTTTTTTTTTTTTTTTTTTTTTTTTTTTTTTTAGTACATTGCAATGAAGATCTTCCTGACTACATGAAGATTACAATTAACTGGCTCATGATCTTGGTGAACTTGGTTAACCACATCACATTCAGAACTCCAACTACATTTCTAAGCCATCAGGTCCACAGTGCTTCGTATTTAAGATAACAGATTATTTCAATAGATGCTTTTTCACTTTTTATAAATTGAAGTCAATTTGATCAAGCCACAAGAGATGCAATTTTCAAAGTCCAGGAAAATAGTCTGGTGCCCAATCATGGCAGAGGAGTCCACCCTTACAGACTCCTCTTTAAATTCCTAGTCTAAACAGTCCTATTTCTTAGCCAGAAACAGCAACACTGAAATAAAAAGGTGTAAGTTATTTGAAGGGGTTTTTTCTAATATAAAACAGTGAATTAATTTTTTTTTTTTAATATAAGAAGCATGCATTTTCTGGCTAGCTTCACTTTAAAAGAATTTCATATGCACAATTAAGATATTAAGCATGGGCCCAACCATGTTATGAATTTAAGTGTGCCAATACTGACAAATCATTGGCACTTAACAGTTCTGTCTTTAAAATCATCATAATTTGACTTCAGAGCACTGCAAAAAGCTAAAAAAAGATTTTAAGAGCTGGAAAATTACTTTTCTTTCCAGACTGTTCAGAGAACTGTACATTCATTGTACTTTTGAAAGCAATGTGACTTGTGAAACTGGCAACTTTCCCATCCATAGCGTCTTAGAGATGTTTATAGCACATGATATTTTAATTGCCTGGTGACAAAATTATTTGGAAATAGATCAGTTTCACAATTCATTTGCTTTATATTTTAAACAAAAAAAGCATGAGGTCTGAATATTGCTAAGGTCTGGACATAAGCCTGACAAAACAAGACAAATGTTAGGGGGAGATGTCCATAGTCCATCACCCTTGGTGCATCCATGAATCCATGTGCACAAGCTTAGGTGTGGGTAGGGATTCACTCCGGCCAATAATTATCCAGGTGCATCACAGACTCATAACCTCCTGAGGGCCTGAATTTTAACCCAGGCCATGTCTTCTTAAGGATGGTCTTCCCAAGTGAGCAATGGCTGCCCCAGACCAGCATTTCTCGGTTTTTTATTCTTTTTGGTAAAGCAAACCGTGGTGGCTTCTAAACAACTACTGCTATTTGAAACAGGGAGCTACTGGACAAAGAAGAGAGAGTCACTCAAAAATGTATTAAGTCATTTTACAGTCAAATTACAACACTGTGGTCAGATTTGCATAAACCAGGCCACAGAATTCCATCCAGCAGACAAACTGATACGTTTTTGTGCATGTATGGAGGAATATTTATTACATAGAGTCTCTCCCTGAACCCACAGGACGGACTGGATGGGACTGGGGTGTCTGCTGCCTTCTAAGCCAGATTTCCCATCTTTGTTTTGATGTATAAAATACTCAGGTGGCTTTGGATACACCTACGTGGGGGACTGGCTTTAACTCCAAGCTGCACCTTTTAACCTGGACCCTTCTTTAATAGAACCAGTATCGGACGTGGCAGTGTAGGCAAACTCCTGCAGCTTTGGAATTTATGCCTCACTTTCTCTAAGCCCATGCACATAAAAAATCCAATCTGTCAACCACACACCAACAGATTTGCTCTTAACACCCCACCTTTTTAAGAGGCAGTCAGGAAGGTTGATTCACTTGGTGAGTACATTCAGCAGAGAGGGAGAAAGAATAAAGTGGTTTTATGTTTTTCATTGCCACTTTTTAATTTGGAAGCTCCTTCCGTTCCCCAAGATTTTGAGCTTTTTGGTCTTATTTTTAAGTTGTCTTACCAGGGTTCACAGGCAACCTTACAAGGCATTTTGAAGTTAAAAATCAGTGAAAAAAGTCTCTTCAGTACAATCCACAGTTTTGAAACTGTGTGTGCAAAGGCTAAATTTTTTTTTTTTAAATTTTACAAAGCACATGAAATATAGAGTGTATTTGATCCAAGTCCCATTTACTGCACTTGGCCACTTGCAAATTCAGGTCCTGCTGAAATATCTGAAAGCAAACCCTCTTATGAGCATGAATTTGATTCACAGAAGTTAAAGTTCTAACTTGTAGATGAGTCTCTCAAATATTTGTATACAGGAAAAACGTGGGCCCCACTCCTAAACTGGGATTTTACTGGAATGCTGTGGTGGAAAAGGAGTTACACCAGTGTTCCTTGCTGTATTAGAGACCATGTTTTGTAAATGGGGGCTGACCTTTAGCTGTACCCACACTAGTAGGTGTCACTGTAATTTATTCCTTCATGAGAGTTCCTCTCTGGTGCTTCCCCAGCTCCGTGGCCTTGTTTATCAGCTCAGTAGTGCTTGCAACAAAACATGCCCGTGTATTCCACGTCAAATCCTCACCCGGAGCAAGGGGAGCCAGACACCCTGAAATATGGAATGTGCATTAGCAAGCATGCTCCATAAAATTTCAAAGCCTGAGATCTTTTCACAGCCTGACAGATTTTCCCATATAGCTTTCCACATTCCTGGTGTAACCCAATACAGGCACTGCAGGCTGAATGATAAACAGAGACTCCTTCAGGAAACCTTGGGAAAGTGGAGCCTCAGAATATTACACTTTGCTCTGACTATTCCACAGGTGACCGAAGGCTGCACAGCCCATTTTTTCAAAAGACAGGCAGAAAAAGTAAAAATGGGACAAAAAAAGTAACTAAAAGTATCTGGCAATGATCTAGCACCACCCTCAAACACTATCTTTTATGAAAAATAAAAATACTTCAGTATTTTCCAATCCTGGAAAAAGCAGAAGCAGCATTTCAGCAGACAAATGATTTAATATCCGTTTTGCATTAGGTTCATCAATGCATTTTATTGCAAATAAATAAAACTTAACTGCAAACCATGAGAAGAATGAAAAGACATTTCTGCTAAATGACTCACTTCAATTTTTTCTATTTACCAGCTGTGGCTTATACATATATCCACTGCAGCCCCAGTCACAGGCAATGTGCATCCAGCACTCAGAAAGCACTCAGAAAACTTGAGCCTTGCCACAGCCAGCACACACCCACTGAGCCAGGCTCTGAGCAGCATTCAAACCACACAAAAATATCCCAGAGAGGAGCCAGGGCAGGTACACACTGCCAGGCTCCTCCAGGTCAAACCCTAGGGGAAAGCAGAGCATCTTCAGAGCTGCTCTGCTTCCCATCAGCTGTCAGTGGCTCAGAGCTGGCGAAGGTTTCAGGCATTGTTGGGATATTTTGACCACGCTTATGGCTTTGCACCCTATGGAGCACAGGAACAGAGGGGCAGCAGAGGATTGCCTCAGTCGTAAAGCGACTTTCGTGGTGCAAATCCAGAGCAAAACCTCCGATGGTACAGCCAGGAGCCCGGGCCAGGATGACTAATAAGGACCTTCCGAGCAGCCACTGCACGTAGTGAGAGCACAAAGTACACGGGGTTTTCAAACAAAACAATGCATAATGGGCCACAGCCACCGTGCCCACGTTGGAGCTGGGAAAGCTTCAGCTGGCACTGTTTGCAGTAGTTGTTGGGATCAAAAGAGGCAATGCGTAGTTCCCAATCTTACAAAAACCTGTCGTATCTGTTATTGAAAGTTATCTGTTAAAAACAAACAGGCAACCATGTTTCTGACCATGAATTTGGGCAAAGCACTGGACTGGGTCGTGCTTTCCTCAGCTGTTATCCTTGTTCATGACTGGAAAGCAAAACCAGGCCCTATTGCTTCGGTTCCCTCCTCACACTACTCTGTGACACCAACAAGATGGCAGAACAGTACTTCCAGGATGGATCTTTAGGCAGTCAAAATCTGAAGATTATTTTTAAGATTGCTGCTGCTTTTGGTGATTTAAAAGAAAAAAAAATGTTTGCAGGAGATAAACTGAAATGCTGTCATCAAAAAGAAATTGATGTCGTGTTCTTTAGATTCACCTAATTTTAAATTCTGTGCAAATGGAGAAAATAGGTTCATTAAGTAATAGATACGAAGTACAATGTGACATATATCCACTCTATTGAGGTCAAGATGCTAAATGGCTAAGATAAAATTCTGATACTTAGCATAAACCATAGGCGTGTCAACATTTAACTTTATCTGGGAAATTATATCACCTGTACTACAAAACAAAACAAAGCAAAACAAAACAAAACAAAAAACCCAAAACAAAATTATGATTTCCACTGGTGGAACTAAATATTGGGAAGTAACTGACAATTCAGGAGACCACATTTTTCAGTGATTTTGCTCACTTATGGAACGCAATGAGCTATGAGCTGCATAAGAACTTTCAGGATTTCCAGCTCTCCTACAAATGAAATCAGTGTGATCTGAAGACAAAGAAACAAGTAGATTCAGGAAAGGTTTCTCCCTTTCCACACACAACACCAGCAGCATTGATCCTAGCCTGTGAGGAATCTCTGGGAGATACAATTCCCAGGTAATGGGCTGAGGAGGAACTTGGAAAGAACCAGGACCCCAGTTCTGCTGAAAAAAAGATTAATATTTAAGAGAAAAAAAAATTCTTTAACTTCACAAGGATGTCTTTACAATTTTGATCTAGAGACACTGATAGAGACACAGATTGCTCAGAACACATCTATTTCTACATATAATTACATCAAAAGGTTGTACATTTCAGTGTCATTATCTATAGAACTTATTTTCTTGTTAATAATATTACACTAACACTTAGATGACAGAAACTGAATTCATCACTGCTAATCCTGCAATATTTTGCACCAAAAGTAAATTTATCTGGTTTTAAGGTAGAGAACTATACTCTGAATAACTCTACATTTTTGGAATCCAGCCTGAAACCTCGAAATTTTTTCCAAAATATAACTATGTTAATAAAAATCTCAAACTAATCAGCACAGAAGTTACACATACTCTTAGCTACAGAAAAACATCATGAGTAGAATTCAGGAGGAAACTAATTCCCCCAAGCACACCAGAAATGTGGTAAGCATCTTTATCTTCATGTCCAGTAAATCTTTCCCTGTCTTACTGAAGAAAAATCATTCTTGCGTGATTGAAATAAATTTGAAATAGCTGGTTTTTGTTGGTTTTTTTTTAAGTAATCAACCACTTGAACTTTCCAATTAATTCCCGGGAGCCACGAAAATGCCTGATGTAACGCTGCAATTTCGAAATCATCTGTGGCCACTGAAGCTGACCAAGCCACCATGTGTGCGCACAATCTCCACCAGCAGTTGAAGACCAAGCTGCAGAACAGGTGATGTTACCATGTGGGGCCTTGACTGCTAAACGAGGTCAACTGACAGGCATTATTCTGAAGGAGGGGGACAAAATGGGAAGAAGAGCCAAGGTTGGAGAGGAAGCTTTAGGAGGCTGAGCAGCAGCCTCACAGGCAAGCTTCTATTGTGCTCGGAAACAGAAAGAATTTGACATCTGACCTCTCCTAGGAGAAACCCAAGCAGCATCTCCAAAGTAGGCAGTGAAGCATGGAAGTGCACTGGCCACACAACAAAGAGCAGATAAACCAAGACACACTGGATAAACAGATAAACAGGTGCCTCCTGGGTGTCTCTGGGAAACCCCCAAAGATCCGTGCTTTGAGAGACAGTGCTCAGATATCCTGTGGAAAGTTCTGAAACATCACTGAGACTGCTCCAAAACCCTCCAAATTCACAGATCTTTTTAGAGTTTTGTGACCCGCTTCTCCATAAGACTTAGCTACAAGCCTGATTCTTGTATCAAGCAACTTTAATGTTCCGCTCTTCCTCTTGATCCATGTAGGTGGCATTTTCTATTGTGCCCATTTGCGGCCAAACAGGCCATTTATATTTCAAAAGAGCAGTTAATGAACACTTTTGCCCATTATTATGGCTGCTAAAGGCCTCAGTCCAGAAGCAGAGGCAGAAGCATTGATCACAGCCATTCCCACCGCAGGGAGTGAATCTCCAAAACATCAGGGTTAATCCAGGATGACGTTTGCTCCAGCTGCATCCAGTGAAATGGGAAGCTTTGTTTACCAACAGCTCCCCAGTCAGACACTCCCCATTCGACAGATTTGTGCAGTAGGGAATGCTTTGCTTGTGTGGAACACTTACCGTCACACTGCTCCAAGTTTCCTTTTTGAACTTCATCCACTGTGTGCAAGCTGAGCATCTCTAGCTCTTCTAAAAAACAGCTTGGCTACTTTGATTCTAAAAACAAATAATACCTGAGCCTCTGGAACCATGCTCAAGCAAATATATCCAGTCAATAAAATAATCTGAGCAGAATCCCGAGTTGTGTCCTTGCCTGGTTTTGGACCGGCAAAGAAGAATGAACAATCAAACTCCATTTTCCAGGGATTTGCAAAAACAGTCTTCAAAATCGGATGCATTTGAAAGTGACTGGTTTTCCTGCACCAATGGTGGCTTCACTAGTGGCTTCTTCTGTCAATTATATGACTCGGGGGCAGGTGAAGGTGAAAGACCTGACTGACCTGAGACCACTAATGATGAATCCTGTCAAATAGATATTTTGTAATAAATTTCTCCTGGTTGTACTGTAAACTCTTACATGCAGCCTGAGGAGAGGTAAGTAGGTTTTTTTCCTTTTTTTCAAGTTGGCAGCGTATCCTACTCATGGTCAGTTGCTCGGTAACAAGTTTCTCTGGCTACAAAACAAATATTCCACATCTGAAATATTTGAGAAAACACTGTTTTTCCTAACTACATTCCACAGTACTTGGGCCATGGGGTTTCCCAGAATAGTCTAAAATGTTAACAGGGTTACACAAAGGACGACCTCCAATTAGATTATCGCTCTAAGACAGATACAGATCCGTCCCCATGTACAACACTGCTCACATATTCTTTAAATAGTATCTTAAACCTACTCCAGGGTCTGGAGCTCATGTAAAGTGGTTTAACTGCCTAGGAACAAATTAGCTGGCTGGATCCTGCGCCCTTTTAAACGTAGGCGTGGTGGGAGACATTTTGCAGGGACTGAAAATCTGGAAGTCGCTGTGCTCGGTCTGAGGCGCCCGCCAAGGAAAGCACATCTAAGGAAAGAGACAAGGGAGCGAGACACAAAACCAGGGATGCTCCTGGAAGAACCTGCTCTGAGATCAGCACAGAAAGTGTGGAAGTCACGTGTCTGCAGGCAGCTCCCAGTTCTCCCTGCCATCCTCCTCTCCATTCTGTTAGCACGACACTGCTTTGTCCACGACAGCCAGTTGAAGCCAGTTCTTCCAACCCTCTGAAAACATTTGTCCCAGTGACCTATTCTAAATAACAGAATGGACAGATTCTTATTGTTCAAATGCAAAGAGAAATACTGTGTCCTGGACCAGCAGAGAAGAATTCTGCAGAATCAGCTAACTCTGCACCCTTTCCCATCATAATGACAGGGGATGTCTACAAAGAGACTAAGAATAGGACAAGCATTTGGTGATGCTTCTTTAATATCCTTTTCAGCTCTCAGCACTCTGTAGCACAAGGATTTCCTGCACTTAATAGCCCTTGATGAATCCTTCTTCCATGAATTTGTCTTCATACAATGACTAGGGAGGAGAAACAACTAATTCTAGATTTTACGATTTGGTAATAATTCCCAGGAAAGAGCACTAATTATTTGGAGGTTTTTTATAACCTAGTGGCAAAGAAAAAGACATTCTTGAAAGAATGAAATAGAGACTCTCCACCTCATAAGTATCAGTTAGAAACCTGGATGAAGAGTTTTAAGGCTGTCAGTTCTTAAAGGGGAGGCAGTCAGGAAATGGGTCTAAACTCACGCAGGACAGACCTAGGTTCCAAGTATTCCTTTAAATACAGGACCTAGGTTTCAAACTCACCTGGGCCTTTCCGAAAAAAAAAAAAGATTGAGACACATACCACTGATATGCAGTCTGAGGATCTAAGGCCAACATGCAAAATTAAAAGTCTCCCACACATACCTAAATGCTATGAATGTTTGCATTGTAAATAAATTTTTTAAAATTTCTTCATACACCCAGAGCACTCACATCTCAGAGCTGGAAGCTCCACATCTATGGGATAATCAGCTATGAAAAGAGTCTGGAAACTATGTGAGGCTACATATATCTGGGCACTCATTAGCACCTTAGAGACATGCAACTAATGATTTCTTCACATACACATGGGGAGGTAAAGTTACTTTCTCTCCATTTTGTTATACTCATTTGCCAAGGAGATTAGTTTTCCAATATATTCCTGCCACATTCGCTGGACAGGATGGACAGTGCTTGCTTAATAAGTTCTCATGTTTTCTTCATTATCAGTACTTTCTCCTCTTCACAGAAATAATTAATTTCCTCTTAATTTTCTTCCATAATGTGTGTGTGTTTTGCAGATGTTGATTAACACTTTTGCCATATCCGCATTATCTCATTTAGCAATTAAAAAAAAAAAGTACAGAAGAATTCCTCCTTTTGAATCTACTTATTTTACACATCTTACTTCAGATTCTCCAAATTTGGTTTCTCAGTGCACCAGTTAGATTTTCAAACTGCTACTACTTTATTTTTTAAACTGACAATCTGCAGTTTATGGTGATTGGCAAATCAAACAGCAAATTAGCAAATACAGCCCTGTAGATGCTCAGCATACAATGCTTCACCAGCAAAAACAGAAATTTGCTGACAGCCAAAAAAAGATGATACTTAGGTTCCAGGATTTATATCAGTATTTTAAAGGCATAGGGATCCAGCAAACGTTTTATCCAGTTCTAATCCCTTTGACAGTTCCCTGGACTTCCTTATTCCAAGTCAAAGCACTTTGCTAAACAAGTCTTAGCCTCCCGATTTCAGTCTGGTCACAGAGTGTTGTAGGTCATATAGTTCCAACTCCACTTTCATCCTGTCTGCTGATAGCCCAAAATACCCTGATTTCATCTAGTGTGTCTCCACTCTCACTCACTCCCAGAGCCAGTTCTCCTACATGGTGCAGTCCAGCTTGCCTTTCACTAACTATGCACGGCGCACTTACCCTCTTTACCTAAAACCTTACTGTAATTTCTTTTTTCCCCTGCCAGTTTATTTATCCTCATTTCCCTATGTCATATCTGATCTCGTACCCCTTGAATCTGTGGTAGATAGCTGCATAATTTTCTTGATGTGAACAAGAGTTACATATCCCTGACAGGGCTGAGTAAAAATTATCTCCCGGAGTGGGACAACTACAACTTTTCAAAAAAAAAATACTGCCAATATTTTTGTAGCATGGGTAAAACAATGTATTTTTCTCTAGTCTTGTTCTTGGAAGACATTAAACTGTTCTGGCTGAAACCTTCTGAAGAGAATTCAGACGGAGGCAGACACCAAATGAAACATGGAAAAATTTAGTTTGAAAAGCTGCTTTGACAGAGTTGTGAACAGCTGAAAATAGGCCTTTAGGGCTGGAAGTACCCGGCAGCCTTAGCAGTAGATGCTGTTACAAGCCCTGCCTGCAGTGAAAGGGCCACCCTATCAGGTCACCCACTTTGGTGACAATCAAGCATAACCCAACCACATTTCTGGAGTAACTCTGTGTCCCTGCTAACTAACCAGGACAGGACTTCTGCTGTTTAATTGTCCAACAATTTGATGCCAACATGAATCCTGACAGGGAGACCCTAACAATACTTCCCCATTCCCTAGGGCCGTGACACAGAACACGAACGCGGGTTACGAGATTTCCCCCGAGCCCTGGTTTATGAGGTGGCAGTTCATTGAAACAGCTGGTGACTGGGTCCCCAGCTGTCCAGATTACCTCTGCAAGAGTCAATCGTAGCCCTACTTGTGTCTTCAGCTTCTCCTCCCCGAATTTGGCTGCAATGGACCAACCTAAAGCAATTAGGCCACCTGTTGCATCGCCAGATCCGTTTAAGGGAGTCCTTCAGCACTCCGGTTTACACGGTTTGACAGGAATTGTTTAAGCGGGTACCAGTGTAATGGCACTGCAAAATGAAATCGTGGAATTATTTTAATCAATAAATATAATTACGTGCTCAGATGACCGTGAGCTTGTCTGTAATTAGTTCTCCATTCCATAATGCAGTCCACAGAATGCCAACTTTTTGCACATTACACGATGTGGGACGGGAATTGCATTTGCAGATGAACAGGATATTTACAATCAACTGAGTTTTCACAGCTCAGAAAGATCTTATAGCCCCAGTTAAAAAAAAAAAAATAGTATCAACTGTGGAACTTGAAAATGGCTATTTGTTTTGGGAGCAAATTTGGTTTTATTGGTACCATTGGTACCACAAAAACAGTCACCATAAGTTAGCACAGTCCTAACACAGACCAGTGGTGTATCCATACATCACAAAGCTTTATTTTTGGTTCATATGTATAAATATAATCTATTTTAATATATATTCGTATATATATGCGTGTGTATATATATATATGTATATCTAAGCCCATCTTAAAGGTTCTTCTCAATAATGTCTTCAAGCAAAGAGTGGGGCTTTTCTCAGTAGGTTACATGGTCATTTTGACAACTGCTTAGCACGTAAATGACATAAATTAATAAAAACGTACCAAATATATTTATATACAGTAGATTTTAATCAGTATATTAAAAATACAATTAATTTTACATTAGCAAGGATTTTAATATCACAGTATTACACTTTTATTTTTCTCTTTCTTTACACATACCTTTGTTTCATGTCTTGAAAGGGGGCTCCACCCTGAAATCTTCATTCACACTGTCCACAGCTCAAACCTCACATTAAGCACTTGTTTATTATTAAATACATCCTTAAATGCAAAAAAATCAATAGGATATAAATATCTTTTAAATATCTAAATCTCAGCACAGTGCTCCATAGGATCCCACCAGGAAATACCAGTGGATACTTTCACATCATACCATCACTTAAAGGGCTTAGATTTTTATTATGTCCATGAAAAGAGAGAGGGCAAAGACCTATGGGAATAAAGGGGAAGATCTCAATCTCCTTTATATTTTGCACTCTTGAAAGTGTGATAGTCCTAATTTTGTAATGCAGGATAAACAGGATGACTTCCCACATCCTGCAGGACGAGATAACAACTATATGAATGCACAGAAATTAACCAAGTTGCTGCTAAAACTGCTTTGAAAACATGAGGAGTTTATAGGCAATAAGATCTAAATGAACTCTTCAGTCAAAATTTTTTATAATTATTAAATTAATTAAATGTGCCCCAAAACACGGATGTTCCAATAAACTGCTTGGGGTTGCAGCCACTTTTATCATTGCAGGAAACAGAGCAATATTATGCCAAATAATATTTGGCCAGACCACTCTTATAATTAGAGTGCAACTCACGTGACTCAAATAAGGTCCAAATCAAACGTTTCAGATACACAAATACCAACGGAACCAGTCCATAGGATATGGTCCGTAACAGGACCACACGCTCTGATTTACAGGGAAAACTTCAAATGCTGCCCTGTAGGGATAAACAAATCAAAGTTGTGAATTCCATACTGGTGTCAGTTCCAACATCCCCAAATGTTAAAGGCAGTAAGCCACAAGTTCACCTGTACCGCTTCTCATTACATCCACACTTTTAAACAACTAACACGAATATGACACGGTCAAATGCAATTTCAACATGACTGAAATAAGGAATTAGAAGATTTACTTCTTAAGGGCTCTATCAATTTCTCCACAAGCTTTGTTTTGCACACAGCAGCTGAGAATAGCAATGATTAACTGAAAGAAGAAAAATTGATCACTCTGCCTATTTTTCCAGTTACTTATTATCAAAGGTATGTCTGCAGATCAAGTAGAGAACATTTCACTTTCCCTTTGTGGTTTGCTGGTGTTGGGGAAACAAAAAAAGGACAGAAGTATCATTAAAATTAAGAATCACAGAAACAGACAAGGGGTTAGTTACATCTACATATAATTTATTGTCATCTGGCAGGATTTCAAACCAGTGACATGCACCTTCAAGAATTACAAGTTGTTTTGTAGATTGGTCATCCACCATAAATAAAATCTGAGGCTGAAATCAATTGACCTGACATTTACCCTGTTCCACTGCCTAAGCACATACCAGCCCTCATGTCTGATTTTTAGGAGGCTTTAAAAGACAAAATAATAAGGGCTGATGAACAGTTACTAATGACAAGCCTGTAGGAGTACATGAGTCATGAATGGGCCAGAAGATCTGTATGGGAATACTGTAGGCTTTTACCCAGCTGAACTCTGATGTCATCATGTGAGCTACCAAGAGATATAGAAATAAGTATATGAAGTGGCAACCTTCACTTTCACATGAGATAGAAAATGATCAAACTCAAACAGGACTTTTTTTTTTTTTTAAGAGTGACTGGGCCAAGGATAGTGCATTTCTCAGGCAAGGTAATACAGTTTTCCTATTTTTACTGTAGAAAAATTCAGTTCTTGAAAGACAGTATTACACTAAGTTGCCATAAATTCAGGTTGTTTGACTTAATTTAACTATTCTAAGTTATTTTAAAGAAGACATTTCACTCGGAAAAATTTATTTCCTTTTGCCAAGGAAGTTAACCAAGAAATCCCAAGTCACTTTGTCCTTGGGCAAGTCGTCAAATCCTCCAGTGTCCTAGAAGGGTGCTTATTTAAGGCTAGACATGAAGGCCCCTTGCAGGGCTTTGGTGTCAAAACTCAATCGTGTTGTCACCCCACCCGTTGTTGGTGCTGAAGCACAGACAGAGTCCATCAGACAACCTCTGAGACACAAATCTGTCCTCCATGCAACAGATTGTTCCAGTGGTATCCACCTTGTACTGCTGCTCAGATACATTGCTTGCTAAGAAATGTGAAGATTTGGCAGGTTACGGTCAGCTAAAACCATTCAGTCAGTTTCAGATCTGACTGACTGGGAAGAGCCAGGAGGAATTTGGTAACAAATCAACCAGCCAGGTAAGAACCCGCTGCTGCCAGCCCACAGCGTGGCACGTGAACACTGAGCACTCTTGGATTGCCCAGCATAAGGGTTCCTTCCAGCTTGTCCACATCATTTAATTGGCAGAAGTCCACAAGTCTGTTCCCAACAGCAAATTCATGCCCAAGTTGGATAGGAAGTCATTTGACTCAATCAGTTGTCATTCCTTCCCCTCTGTCAGCGTGAGGCTTTCTGAAGAATCTTCACTCAGCTGCAGTCTCAACAGGTCATTTCTCTCTCATCAGATCCCAAGGTAAAAGCTGCTCTAGCTCCATTTACCTTATCCAGCTCTCCCTATTGTCAATTCAAATCTGAACGGGCTTTTGAAGTCCCTTAGTCCTCTTTTCTTGTGTCAGGAAACCTTCGGGACAGTTTATAATCTATATAAGCACTAAGACAGGACCACAAAATGAATCGTATTAATATAATTACAACCAGTAAAACCATCAAAAGGACTGATTCCATATTTAAAATAGAATAATGAGGTAATGTGAAAAAAATACTCTGGGAGATCTAATTATATAATGCAGTATTCAGTTCAGCACGGCCAGCCCAGCAATTCCTCTAACATTCCAATCAAAGTGATCTCACTAGCATGTGAGAGAAGAGTCCAGCTGACAGATTTGGGACATGTAACGTACTATTTAGTCAAGAGGCCCCATGTGCTATTCATAAAGAATTAACAACTCTTATATTGACAATGACAGTATTGTCAGAAGACCTTTGGAAGGGGGAAAAAAACCTCCATAAACTCCGTCTCTGTGAAGTTGGACATTTTTTTTTTTTGGCCCCTTTTTTCCAATGCTGATGTAATCTCCAAACATCTCCAGCAGCAGCTGCTCAGCGAAACCAGGCACCTTCTCCCTAGTCCCTTTCAGCAGCACACGCAGCACTTTCCAGCTCCCTCAAGACAATCAGGGCCTTTCTTTCACCAATTAGCTATCACTTCAAGAGTCCTGCGCTGTCCAACGAGCTCTTAAGAATGGTCTTTGCAGGAAACAACAGTGGAGGAGCTTTTTTTTTTCTCCTAGACAAATGAAAAGGGGAAGAAGGCGGGGGGGTGGGAGAGGGGGAGAGAAAAAAGCACAAGAAAACAAATCAGAACACAGAAGCTGTCCAAAATGCATCGCTCATTTAGCATATCGACAAATGCAGAAATGTCCTCGAGAGCCAAGGCTAGAGCAAAGCGCAAACACACACACACACACAAAAAATGCTCCTACTTTCTTTAGGAGATAGTTTGTTTAGTCGAATATGTTAAAAAGGTTTCATAGAAAGAAGGGCTCTTGTTACAGCAAGTCTGAGCCGTGCAAAGCAAAAAGGGAATGAAACTCCTGCAAGATTATGCTCTGTTTCCTTATTTGGCTCTCCAAATGTAAAGCAGCATTATTTGAAGTAGACACTATAGGAAAGAACTCGTTTTAGCTCACGTTAAATATAGATGGATTGATGAAATGAGTAATTACTGGAACTGCTAAGATCTTTTCAGACTTACTAACTAGCAAGCTCCTTTCCCCAGAAACCGCACTTTCCGTCTAAAAAGAAATTAAAGCCTGTTTTGGAGACGTAAAGCTTTGGGAATTCTACATTCTTTTTCCTTTAAATTCAGGGAATAGGTACAGCAATATCTTGAGGTCCTTGTAGATGCCAAGTCCTCATTAGAATTAGTTACAAACTCCAGGACCCAGTTCAAGAAGAAAACAAAGAACTTTTATTGATGTTTAAGCAATTTCTTGCCTGGGCCTGGACATTTAGAGTTGTGAAGGCAAAATTGGGAAGGATCAGCAGTAAGTGAAATGACTTGGACATGGTTCAAGCAATAGTCCAGTGTCAGAGTGGCTTCCCTGATTTTCAAAAATTCTGCATTAAACCAAATGTCATAGCAAATACTGACGGTCAGTATCCTCTCAGAGTACCACCTTCTGGTCAAATTTGTCCTTGGTTGGGGTAACCTCATGAAAATCAACACTTTGCCTTCTTCATGGTCAACAGAAACACATTTACACTGCAATTTAAAAAAAATAAAACAGCCTGTTCCCTTTTATTGACTGTGTGTCAGAAGCAAAGCCATGGGCTTTGTCAACAGTTAAATGGCAGAGAAAAGCAAATACTTTCGGGGTTTCAGGAGTTTGTTCACACTAATGGGTGCTCTCAACTACCATATGGATTCTTAAAGGAGGTGGAAAGTGTCTGAATTGATCAGATTGCCTAAAAGGAAAGAAAGTCTGACGTATTGCCCTGCATGCCTTTACGGAGGAATGGGAATCAACTCAAACTCCCCTGCACAGGAAGGCTCAACCAAGGGATGAGTACACACAATCAGGATTAAGAAGGAATCTTTGAGGAGGCACACCAAACAGTGTCCTTTTATACCACACTCCAGATTCCAAAAGCTGCTGAGTTTAAAGGAGCTGCTCCTTTCAACTAGCAAAGATTTTGCTGAAAAATGCAGCAGGCTGGAGAGAACAGACAAATATACACATATATGTTACTAGGGACAGCTATAGGGAAAAGGATGAAAGGGGCCCAAAAGGTCTACCTAAAGCAAGACCAACTACGTCATTCCTGACAGCTGTTTCTCTAACCTGCTCTTTTGAGAGACCTACACAGACACAGATAAGAAGGAAGGGAATCGCCATCTCATCTGAAAGGGATTTCAGCAGGAAAAACAGTTTGAAAAACTGTTTAGTGGCTCTGTTTGATGCAACACAACCCCTGCAAGACAGGGGCTCTGCATTATGTACTCATTTGGGCAACTGGCTCGTTTTGTAGCTGTGCAATTAATTATTGGTTGAGGCAACAATATCTGAATTTTTTTAGAGAAACAGTATCTTTGTATCGGCCCATCTGGATGCATGCAATGAAAGTGCATCTTTCGTGACAACCTTCTTCTTCCAGCCTGGTGCAATGCTGCTGTCTGTGCTCCAGCAGGATTGCTGAAAACCACCAATTTCAGCATCAGCTGTAATCCAGCACATCCCACGCCTTGGCCACCAGCTCCAGCTCAGTCTGTTAGCGCCAAGGAGCCCGGTGGCTATTTAAGGGCACACCAGGGATGAATTGGGGGTTCATTCCAGTGCCAAGGGAACAACAGGTGCCTCCTGCTCCCCGGGCTCACAAGTGGTTCTCAGCTCCGCTGGCTCCAGCGATCCCTGCGAGGTGTCAAAGCCGGAACAGAGGCGGCACATCCCTGGCGCCTGGCACCGGGATGTGCCTGGGACAGGCTGACACAAAGCCAGGGGAGCTTCCACGCCGGCTGCCCGGGCAATGGCAGCTCCCTGGCTCCGCATGCCACGGCTGTCAGCTTGGCACTCTGCGTTTATTCACACGCAGGAATGCTGCCCGAGATGGAAGGACAGCGCTTTCCTGCTTGGATTTCACTTCTTGGGACAGATTTCCTCCCACGGAAAATTAATGGCACGGCTGAGCAAGGCGAATTTAAATGCCAGATGAAAACTGGTGTGAAAACTGGATTTTAGAAAATGCAGTTTAACATGGGTAGTCGTTCTTCCCCTCCTTGCAAAGTATTTTGAGAATGAGTGAGGAACAGCACTAAGTAAAGCCTATACATTGAGCATTATTATTTGGATTTTCCCAAATTTACTTTTTCACACAACAGATGTTCCTAAGGGCTGGCACCATTTTTAATGATGTGCCTTTTTTGAAGAATGTGTGCTGTATCACCCATAAAAGCATCCTCTCTGTTCAGAGTTTATTTTGTTAAAATCGTTTTTCAGCTAATCATCTCTCTAGGGAACAATGACATGATAGAACAGTATTTCTTACGGGTGATATGTTATTACTAACATATGTTTTCATCACATAACCAACATTACTACCCGATTCTGCTATAAATATTTATTAAAACCCTCTAATTTAAAATTATTTCCAAGACAAATTTCATATTTTGTTTTTAAATTATCACATAATTAATTGTCCTGGTAAATGTCCATTGAAGGGTAGTTTAGGGGGAAAAAATAGTACATATTACGCAGCCTTGACTTTTAAAATGTAAGGCAACAGATTTCACATCTCATTTTCCAGTTCTTTTATAAAGCAATCTCCTAAAATATCATTACATTCCCAAAATTTTAAAATATCAAGTGAAGTTACAAGCAACAAAGCAGACAATACAATAATCATAAAACACCCACTGTTATCATCAGTTTGAAATATATTCCAAAACATAAGTAAACTAGAATTAGAAAATAGAATATTTGACTTACTGCATTTTCCACACATTCAAAAGTCAGGATATCTACCAAAGGAAACAGCAAAGAGTTGCAGGTGTCGGCAAGGCTAACAAGAAGTTCTGAGTTCTTTGTTAAAAAAAAAAAAAAAAGAAAAATTCAAGATCAGCACTTATCTGTCAGAATCACGTGCCTTCTATAGTTATCAGAGTCAAAAAGGCACCTTGCTCCAGGTCACAGAGGTGAAACCTCCTGAGCAAGCATTCTACATCACACAAAAAACAAAACACCACTTAAAAAGAGCCAGATCAAGTAGCCACCGCTTTAGAGGACAAAATCTGACATTCAGAGTCAATTATTGCTCCACCTAAGTTGCGATAACGTGCACATATCAAGATCATTCAATGCTGCATAGAGTCAAAGCAAAGTCAACACCTGCCCCACTGCTTTTCTCCTGGAAAATCCCCAGCAAACACATTCCTCCCACCACACTCAGTTCAGTATGCCCATTTCCATGATCAAGAAAAACCAGGACAGAAAGAAGATACTTCATTTGTTACATATTTCATCCCTTAAGACTATCTTCAGCCTCCATAAAACCAGAATTGTTTGTAAAACTTCAGCTCATCCTCAAAGGTGTCAAAAGTGAGATTTAAATGCAACAAAAGAGCACAGATCGCAGGAAACAGCAATAAAAGTGAAGGAAAAGGACCAGAAGGAAATGAAACAAAACCTTATAAATCAGTCTTAAAAATGATTACTTGAAGACATTTGTATTTCCAAAAAGATTTGATGAGACCTCTGCTGTCACTACATGATCACCTCCATGTGCCACTGGATGGGGCAGTGGCCAGCAGGAGACGTCTTGGTTCCCTTACATTGATGGGAATTTCTTACTAGGAATGTGATCAGAACACGACCCAGCAGCAGCAGCAGAATAGATCACATACATGCCATGATATTTAGTCACACCAATCAATTAAAAGACTAGTAATGTGCAAAACGTCCACCTGATTGTGAACAAGCCTAAAAATACAGAAATACTTAGTGACTCAACGGAAAAAACAGGCATAAATATTTAAGACCGATGTTACAAAGTTCAGAACAGCTTGTTATCTAGCAATTATTATCTCCTTAGTGATCAGAGAGACCATACACAATTTGCTAAGCTTTCACACTCAGCTAGATGTCTAATTTTTTGGGTAGAAAGAACCTCAGGGTTTTTTGCTGGGGAAATTAAGGAATTATCAGCAAATATGACCAGGCACAATGATCTAGCCCTAAACCAGCTTTTCCTACTGCACTCCTTCCATCAGTAGATTTTTTTTCCCCACTGAATTCATAGAATTCACATCAATACAGTAGAGAATTTAACGAGTACTATTTTTGACAAAACAATGTTGCAACAAAATGCCAGTTTTTCAAACACAGAAAACTGACAAAATATGCTTCAGTTTTGAAAAAGTATTTGTCAAGAGCTGCTTTTCAGATCCCTAAAATTCAAGATCAGCACAAACCAGACAGATCACAGCCTTCAAACATTATGCAGTCAAGGCACTCATGCATAAAACCACAGTTTGAGCCTTTTGATGAGTGCATTGGTCACCTATCTCTGGGCTATTCCCAAGCCTCCCTTGACTTAAAATCTTTGTTTCCTTTTCACTGTGCACAAACCAGACTGGGACTTTCAGATATGTCACAGGATGGAAAACTCACAGCCCTCTCATTTGTAACTCCACGTCTTTGGCAGATCAGATCCCTTGGATGATGCTCTGCCTGTGCTCTACCAAAACGAGTTCAGATCCAAACCTGCCTCTGCTTTACAATTAAATTTGGGTGTTTTGGTCATCCTTTGTTTTGACAGCACAAGCCAGTACAGATAGAAGCAAACAATGACACAGCTGCCATTTTCCTACAAGGTCCACCATGTGACAAACTTAACGACTAAAGAAAAATTCAAACTTTCTGAAACTTACCATGAGCAAAATGCGCTTTGGCAAACTACAGACCCTGGAAAAGACTTGAAGATTATATCACCCTACTCATAAAATGCAGTTTTTGAATAGAACTGTTATCCTTTATAAGTAATGGAAGGCAAACATTTCACATGCTGCACTGACACTGCTCCAAACCTCATTTTTTCTATTCAAAAATGAAAGTCGGGCTTTCAGCAAACTACATTGTGTTTTGAAGAAGTTTTTCATTCTACTAACAGGTTATCCTGCTTACTTTTAAAGTCTCTTTGCACACAAATAGAAGGGGAACTGGGGCAAAGAAGGAAAGAAAAGAGTCCATTTGAAAAAATTACACTGCTAGATTACAAGAGTTGAAAGCTGGTATGTAACTTTGCTCCGGGTGATCAAACTGCTAATCAGGAATGCTGTAGGGAACAGAATGGAATTCCAAATAAATTAGCCATGTCCAAGAAGCCAATACAACACAGGATTAAGGCTCACAAAGAAAACAAATTTATTCAGCCTACTTTATCAGAATTCTTAATAATGTGTACTACTTTTTCTCATCGCAGTCTGAGCTCTTCCAGTGGAACAGTGTGGAGAAGGAAAAATGAGTCACACTTCATAAATCTCCTCCTTGTACAGACACCTAAAAAATGTTACATAGAGCAAGACACACAATGCCATTATATATAAATACATATGCTTATCACAGCCACAGCAGAAATGTGCAGATTTATTTCTCTGACTTTATTTCCGAGGCACCTGACCAAAGAAAAGATGCTACACACTTCTGTGAAAATCTACAAAGCTGAAGGAAAAGGTTAGAACTTCATTGACCTCCACGCTAAAATGAGTTTCAATACCATACTGAATAACTAACTACAAAAATAAATCTCTCTCCTCTATGACAAGCCCATTGCATCACGTTTTTTATCAAGTATAACAAGAAAAATTTGCAGTACTGTGGCTGAGGTACTGTCTGCAACTCAGAGCATATTCTGTTTTCACCTCTGACAGCATCCCAGAGAAACTCTTCATAACAGCTTATGCCAAAATCACAGGAATAATAAAAGATGTGCTTAATCTTCTGCCTCTCCTTGAATTGGAACTCTAATCTTTATCAGGCTGGTTTTCCTCATCTGTGAAATGGAGATTATAATAGGCTCTTCACGTACAGTAAATTGAAGGCAGAACTAAATTTTTGAAGCCTTTTTGTAACAATAAAATTTTAAAAAGAGATAAAATATAAGAATTACTTCGTGCAGAATCTAGACACATAGAGAGAAATCTTCCTATGATAGAAGTGCATGTATCATCTTGGCTTCTGAAAAAAATAGATAAACCATAAACATATTCTCACTTCAAGCTGTACATTGTCCAGAACTCTCATTCACCAGAAAATAAGAGACTGAGGACAGTACCACTTGCATTTACATGACTCTGCCATATTTCCCTGAGAATCTCTGCCTGCAGCGATTTCCTATAATAAAATTCATCAAGCAAACCACCAGCTGAGTGTGAGTGTTGGGGATTCATTTACCTGGTGGTTCCAAGCCATGGCACTGCCCTGCTTTCTGAATGACCAATCTGCACAGGCCATTTCATATCCATGGTTGGTGCGTTAGGTGTTTTCTAAAGAATTTTTGTCCCAGATAAGGGGGACTCCCTGTAAGACACCAGTTGCATCCCCTCCCCTTCCCATAATGAAACAAATTAAATGCTATTTACTATTACCACTGTATCTAGTATTTTATTCAAGCACAAAAGCACATGTTTTATCAAGTGTGACTTACATTTATTTTTTTGCCAAGTGTTTTCTCCTCCCTGTAAGAAGATATTTGCATAAATATGGAAAGAAAAGCAAATATTCCCAAATCCCCTTCTCTGGAATTGCACCTCCAGAGAGTGAGGGTCAGATGATGAAAGCCATTGCTGTACCATCAAGACATGTGACTGGAAGGGTTCTGTCTATACCTCAATGCCTCCATTAAATGCACATTAAAAAATGTTTGATTTGAACAAAGTATTTTACATTAAATATAAACTACGCTGTTTGCTCAGAAAAATAAACCAGGAAAGCAACAAGCACAAACAAAGCTTTGCAGGAAGACCAAGGAAGAGTGCTGATTTTCATTTTCAAAAGGGTCTCCTTGAATAGAAACCAAATTTTTATGGTTAACTACTGAAAGAAATGTTTTGATTCAGGGAACAGCAGAGCAAGATATTTTCCCAGAGCTTTAGAACACGTCGATAAACAGTTTCAAGTCATTTGAGACAACAATTGTGGCAAATGAGCTACTGGTCTAGAAAATGCTACGTTGTTCTACCTTGACCTGCCAAACAGGGCTGTGCGTACTCTGCATTAATGGGCGATTCATGAGCTCCAGCTGAGCACACGCGCAACTCCTTGAAGAGCTGGGGTGGATTTCTGCATTTCCAGGACACAGACCCTGGATTTCTGAGGGAAGAAAAGGAAGATGGTTGCTGGCAAGGAGCAGCGCTGCTCCACTGACTGGCTCTTGGCTGATCGCAGGCCAAGGAGACGCGTTCTGGGTTACCACATGAAATATTTGGTTTTACAAAAAAATGTCCTAAGTTACAGTTTGATCAGCAAGTGCACTCCTCTTGTGTCCTGAAAACAGCACGATAGAGGTATATCTGAGATTTAAAAAAAAAAAAAACACAGAAAATAAAGCAAGTAGGTGAAAGGTAACTGTATCACTTTACAGACACAAGCTCCCCTCTGATTACAACTAATTGAGATATTCAGCAGCCTTAAAACAATACCTTTTTTTAATCAATGTACCCAGACGGCATTCACAGCTTTTTGTGATGACAAATGCCCTTTGAAAGAGTTAATAGGCAAAGGTTTGTACTGGCAATGAATAGGGCTACCTTTAATTGATCCAAGAGCCTTAGAGAGCCGCCTTACAGTGTGATGATGTATTTGGGTTGCAAGTAGGCCAAAATAAGCATAAAGAAAATCTGTAAGACCATGAGACCTTTCATTTTTTCATTGCAGGGAGGGAAAGGGGGGGAACTGCTGAGGAAAATGAGAGAACTATGATGGGGTTATCTTTGTGCTCTGGCACTTAAAATAGATAAAACGACAGAAATTTTGAGGAAAAGAGAGGAAGTGATCAGGCCATAATTCTGAGAATAAACGTCAAGATGTACGGAAATGTACAAAACAAGGCTTCTTCAGAATAAAAAATAAAAGCCATGAAAAAAGAGGAGATGACCTAATGGTATAAAGAAACATTGATTAAAGAAATACCCAGAGGGAGAAAGATATTCCATCAGCTTTAACAAACACTGCACGGCCCTGCGGTCCCTCTTAACTTCTCAAGTAAGGGGAGAAAAAAATATCTGTAGAAGAGGCAGTCACATGGATCTATTTATAATTTTTCCCCTTATTCTCTGTTCATCTTTCGCATGGTTTTGCTCAAGATGTAGAGGAAATGTGCACACTAAAAGTGACTCACAAAATTAAACACGATGGGTTAGTAGCAAACATTTTACCCTGCGTAGCCAAAGAAGAAACAAAACAATCATTTTTATATGGAATATAAAATCCATTTAGTCATATTTTTTCTTTATGAGACTGATTATACACTAATATTACCTAGTAATGAAGGAAACAGCCTATCCATGCTTACACTAGTCTTTCATCAGAAACTCAGTTTTGGCAGAATCCCTCTCTCACACGGCAAAAGCTAAACAGATTTCCTTGAACTTTCACAGGTGCAAACTTTATGTCAAGGTAGAAATTTTTCTGGAAAGTCTGAGGTAAATCAGACAAGAAAATTCCTGGACTAAAAGACTATTTTCAAATGGAATTACTGTGCAAGCGTACTATCAACAACTCTGTAAAAAAAAATCAAATAGAAAGATGTTGGCCTCTGAGATTTTCTTAGAAGACAGATATGGGAGGAGCTAGGAAGAAAAAGTAGACATTGCTCCTTAAAAATAAAGAAGCACAGCAATAAAATATCCTGCTCCAATATATGCATCCAGATGCATTAGGAAAGGCAAGTCAAGTCCATTTTCAACCTGGAACAGGGAACAGAGAAGCTGTTCTCAAATTCCGCTCACCCTGTTCATCCCAGAGCCATGAACGAGCCCTCTCCTAGCAGACACTCAACAGAAAAAGGCACAGTCTTCACTGCGGTCTGGGTAAAAATGAGGATTGACCTTACCTCTCCAAAGCAAAAGAACTCAGATAGGATTCTCAAAACAGGAATGCATTCCCATTAGGAATATTTGCCTCCTGTGACTCTTCCCCTGCGGTACAAAGCTCTGAGGAAAAGAACAGATAGAAACTTCACATCACAACTTCCAGACATTTTCCCAATTAACCATTCTAAGCCCACAGCACCAACCACCACAGAATTATGACCATACCAAGGTGAGCACCAGCTGCATCCTTCACAAAAACCCCTCACTTCAGGACACAAACATCAGTAGATGAGGAGAACCAGGACATGTGGACAGTGGCAACCTACCATGGAAAGTGGAGACAAGCTGTGCACGGCCTTGCTTACTTCTGTATGAAGAGACTCAAAATACTGTGCTGTGTTTTGAGTTCCTTTCATTTTTAGAAAAATAACAATAATTTTGAGAAAGTCTTCTCTCCTTGTTCCGTGCACTTTCAATTCAGACTCCTAGAATCTTCCTTTTAAAAAGCCAAATATAGTTTAAAGCCAAAATATTTCCTTCCACCTTATCAGGTTACATGTAAATTCTACCTACCATGAGTTTTCTGAAAAGTAAACAAATAAATAAAAAATTAGGATATACAAGGATGTTTAAAGGATATCAAGTTCTTCAGGAACACTTCAAAATCAACTGCTTTTTGTGCAGGGGCATCAGGTGGATTGCCCAACCCACTCCTCCCAAGCACGGTGAAGCACCAGTGTTTCATATAATAGAAGTCAACCGTATCACAAAATAACTATGTCCAGTAGCTTCCTATTTGACAGAAAAAAATGGCCTTTAAGGGTCCCTTCCAATCTACTTTATGATTCCATTCTATGAACTGGTACAATCAGCTTATTTGAGGGACACTCCATACTACTGAAGATAGTATTTCTACTGCTGCCCTTGTGGACCGCCTACAGAAAAAGAGCCAATAATCAGATCCTGTTCACACACGTTCAGTTTCACCAGAGAACACACTGAGAAGGGCACTTCGGTGGCAAACACCAGCAAAACCTGAGCCATTTTCCCAAATGAAGCCTAAAGGATGTTTACAGGTCTGTTTGTTTACACAGAGACAAAACACACCCCACCTGGAGGCATCAGTGGGAGCAAACAGAGCCCTACCAGGATGGCATCTTTCTACAGACTCAAACTGACCACCAGTGCCAAAACTGTAAGAATCCCATATCCACGTGCTTATCTTTGACCAAGCAAATACTACACTGATGAGAAACTGAGGCACAGAAAGTCTGAATGGAAATGAACCCAGATTTTCCAAGGGCCATCTATTTTACAGCCGCCTCATAAAACTAAGAGAAAGAACGTATTTTTAAAGCCAGTTCACGTTGTACTCTTGAAGGAATTTCTGTATTTGGTTAATCTTCAGCCCTGCTCACATGCGCACATGTACACACCTGGAACAGTCGAATTAAAGACTTAAAGGTGGGGAAAGCTGATGAAGAAAGAGAAGTGGGTTTTCTAGTGCCAGAGATGGACTCAGTTTCAGAGAGAAGATTAAAACCCGTTAGTTTTTGGCCCTCATGCCAATGCTCAGACAAACATTGCCCAGGTTCCTTATAAACAGAAATACCCCTCCTGAATAATTTATATATTTTAAAAGCGGTCTCCAGCAAGCTTTACCGAAGAGCTAGTTGAGTCTCTTCACAAAATGTGCTGTTTAACTGAGGTTTAAAGACTGTCGTCTACAATCCCAGGCTAAAACCCACAATGTTTTCCCAAAGGAGCAGAAGGAGTTTTCACGCTGTATCCTAAGAGGCAACAGGCACAGATAAAATTGTGCTTTCAGCTCCACCAGTATAAATCCTCAGGAACTCCACGTTGACAGAAATCTCCACCCTAAACTCTCCAAGGACTCTCCTCAGCTCAGCTGGGATACTAATGAAGCAAACTTTGATCCTCTTTTTTTCTAGAAACCTGCTTCACAATTCAACATCTTTGATGTAAATCTTTTAAAAGACTGTGATGGCATCAAGTCAGGGACAGGATGGAGGGAAATGTGTTTCCGACTCCTCTGTGGGGGGACCATTAGGAGCAGGGTTAATAGCCCTGGGCATGCGATCAAATTAAGGTTTGTGCCAGTTCTCCCAGGCTTTCCCTTGCCATCACCAGCTTCCCCAGGCTGGGCAGCTCACCCTCATCTCCTCACCAAAGACAGCTCTTAAACAGAAGCACGACAGTCTGCTGGGAGGAAATAGATAATCACACAACTAACTTATATGGACAAAGTATGAAACAGGCCGAGGGAGGGGAAGGAGGGAGGGAGCCTTTGCTATCCTCACCTTTGGAGCGATACAATCTTAATGTACATCCAGCTTAAAAGCCGGGAGGTGGGGGGAGCTGGAATTCGGACCTTCCCAACATGTGGATTGCAGCACTGAGGCAGCACCGAGTCTAAACAAGGCTGGAGTTAGCATTCAGAGCACACAGCCCGGCAGAGTATGGGAAAGGGATAGAACAGCCCAAAGAGCTGGCGCCACGAACTGACGAGCAGAGCGCAAGTGATAAAGATTTACTGCGAGAGAGGAGGAAACAGTCCGCTGGCCCGATTAGAGCTGTGAATACCGAGTTGTTCAGGGAGGATTTTGCAGCTGACTGATCACAGGCTGTCGGAGCAGGCCTCGGACAACAGCTGCAAGGCTTGCTGGGCTGCGGAAACAAAAGGCGCCTAGCACGGTGCAAAGAAAGAGTTGACAGGTTGTTGTTAGCAGTGGCAAATGTGTGAGGTATGTCACTGTGTGTGAGACGGGCTGGGCTGGGGTGGTGGGGAAGAAGGAGGGCAAGAAGCACAGGCAGCACTCAGAAGAAGGGGGGGGACGTCGCGGGGGAGGGAGCAGGGACACAGGCTTGGTCAAAGCATTTTCCTAAAATCAGGCCGGTGTTTGTAAGGAGGACAATCACAAGGTCTGTTTACTGCTGCCAAGATGAATTAGCCCATCGTCTCATTTATAGGACGAATCCGGTGGCACAGACTATAAGGTGCATGGCATTAAAGGGACTAATTAGACGATTCCGGCAAATCTGAATTAAGATCCTTTCTTTCTTTGAAAGCTGGAAAGCATTTCTCAGGACTCCAGTCAGATGGCTTAGGTTTTGTTGGGCTCTTTCTTTCTCTTCTGAGAAGGGGTATCTTGTGCAATTCCCTAACTCATAAGGGCCTGCTCTAAATTCTGCTCCGAGCTTCAAGAACAGTTGTTAGGAAGCTGCTGGCATTTACATCATATCTAAAAAGGTCCAAACGAAAATCCCGGATTCTGCAGGAATTCAGCTCCCAGTCCAGGGACAAACTTTACAGCTGGTCCCTCCTGTTAAGAGTGGGCTAAACCAGAAGCCCACATGAGAACATACCTGAGCTAAGAGCCTGCAGCTGAATTCTCACTCACACACACAAAACAAGCGAGGTTTTTCAAAAGCTGGCTTCTAATCTGACACCCACCCCCTTCAAATCCAGTGCCTGCAGCCAAGTGCTTTTCCCAAGCAGCTCCGAGCTTTCTGGAGCCATGGTTCACTAAGCGTGTGAGTGCTGGGCAGGAATGTATCAATGAAACTCCGGAGATGATCAAAGACAGGAGCTGGAGAACAGGAGAACTTACTTTCAGCTCCCTGTTTGGCAAGTTTAGGGTTCAGTCCTTGCAGTCTGGCAACATTTTACTCCAATTGTGACCAAAACAAAGTGTTCCAAACACCTCTGAAGCAGTGGTGCATGCTGTTTGCACACAACCACTATATTACAGTGGTCACTATTAAAATGTTTTACAAGCAGTTAAGGTTACCATGGCATTCACCGCATACTCATAGAAGGAAATACCATGAAAATCACAGAAACATCCAGCACTGCAAGCTGCAAATATCAGATGTTTCATAGTAATTAGTGACACTTGGTAAAGCATCTTTGCATTTGCATTTGCATTCTTTGCATTTTAACACACATATCTATCACCAACGAATAGGAGACACTAAGAAAGTGCAGTGGCCTTTATAGTGACCAGTCAATTATACAAACAAACCTTATTTTGATTTTTCTCTTCTAAATGGTCTCTGGGACCCAGTTAGTCTAGTCCCAACGGGCAGCACTTGATACACTGTAAAGGGAATTCAGAACAAGAGGCATTTCAAGCCTTCTAACACAGCTCCATTCTCCCAAAATATATATAAAAACCCAACCCAGCGTGCAGAATACTCCATCTAGGGGCAGAAATGTGACACAAAATTTCCTTAGCTTTTGCTTTGACATGTGTTAACCTCATTCTACCAGGTCTGAGTGCATGAGAAATAATCAGACATTTCACAGAGGTTCCAAATAGCTCTTCCTTAGGTTGAATCCATGGATTTTTACTTTTTATTATTTTAAATACACAGCTTCCAGCTTGAGTTTCCGCTTAACAGTGATGAAAAACACAGGCACCACTTTTATACATCTACTAGCAACTGGACTACACTTTAAACTACAAATATTATCTTAGGAACAATTTATAATCCATCATCCCAGTATGCTCAAAGTTTTCAGCTGAATAAGGGTGGCCAGTGAGCTCAACTGCAAAGAATAATGAACTGCCTGAAGGACTAGTTGTGTGACTATATTTTTGTATGTAATTGCGCTTCTACTGGAGTCAAAGCAAAGTGCAATGGGAGCAGAAACAATTTGTGGCAGAAGTCTATTTCTGAATCACAAATTCTCTCTGTAGCTGGATAATTCAATATCATTTATGATTAATATTAGCACGTGGAATTTGTTCACCAAACGTATTTGAGAGCAATGTATACAGTAGACAGAAGCAACAATTCACAGGCTCTGAGAAAACCCTGAAAACATAAAATAATGCCCATTAAGAACTTTTTTCTTTTTAGGGAAAAATATAGTTGCAGAAGAATATCAAGCCTTGCCTTCCAATGATGTTTTCTTTCTACAAATCACTTTCAGCTGACAGGTCCTCACTGATTTTCCATAGTCAGCAATGGGTTACGGCTTGTCCGTAATGTCACAGCTTTCGTCTGCACTGTGTCGTGCTCTTTGTCTCTCTGGTACAGAGAGGCTGCTTCTGAGGCTGCTGCAACACTTTGGAAAGTAACCAAATTACTTCCTACATTTGCTCTCCTTAAACACCTCTGCTTGATCCCCTCCACTCTTCCTCTTCAGCCTCTCAGTCGCGAACTTCATACTTCGTAAATGCAGAGGTTAGAATTTTCTAGACACCACTTTAATTTTTCAAATAGCAATCCAATTACTGAGCAAATTGGCACATGTGCCCGGTTACATAGTGACTTGGCACTGCCTCCACTCGCTGCTGGCAGTGATGAATGTGTTCCCCCTCAGCCCTCCTCGTCTATCTGCTCCAGCCTCCGAGCCAACACCAGTGACCACATAAGGAGAGTGCCTGGCAGCTGCAAGCCCGAGGTGCCAAGAGGCAGATTGTGCTCTGTAGCAGCAGGATCTGGGTCTGTGACTGGCTTCCTGGCTAGTCTTTTGTAAGACCTTTTCCATGGCCTCTAGGTTGGCTCTAATGAAGCCTGTAGAAATGCCTGCAGGGAGCTGGTATAGAAGTGAGTTAAGTCAAAGGTTTAATTTAGTTTCTAAAGTGAAGTGAATGTATATTGGCCTTCTCTTTCCACCCTGCAATTATATTCCTGCCACATTTATGTGAAAATACAGTATTCAGTCAACAATAGGAGTGCATTCCTGGGTATGTCTGCACCACACATTGGGGCAAAGATCCCCAAGCCAGCCTCAATTAACTTCGCTGCAGAATCAGGAGCAATATAGCCGTGTTTGCTCGCTGTGACACCCGAGCTAATTAACTATGTGTGGCAGTAACAGAGCTTTACTGTTTCTGGCACCGACGCTGCTGTCCCTGTGTGGTAAACTGCCACAGACATGCCAGCTCGCTTGGAGGTAACCAGAGGGCTCCCCAACCCAGTGCTGCTTTGCACTGCCCGGATACATTTAGGAATACTCCAGGAACTGGCAGGAATTTGCTGGCCATCATGTGAGAGTGGCGAGGCTACAGATGTGGTTACAGTAAATGTGGACTGTTCCACTTCCACCCCATTCACATTCTTTTATTGCTCGCAACATGATGGTCACAGAGCATCTTTAAGTAATGTGCTGAGCATCTTGAGCAGCATCTGTCACATGTGCTGCTTTCTAAATATCTCGCTTCCTCCTCCAGGGGCAAAAAGCTGGACAAAGATATTTTAAAGTATTTCTCACACTTGGGTTTTATTTCCCCCCCGCCCCCCCCCAACAAATTTGGGTCTTAGCCATAAGCGAACTTCTTTAGACTATTTAAAAAGCCATTTTCAATTATTTCTATGAAGCAGATAAGAACTTTCCCACAACAGGATAGATTCTCCCCATCTGGCTTTTTTATGATCCCCAAGAAATTAACTTTCTCAAAATAAATGAGTGCAGGTACCAACAACCAGAGATGCACTATGATCCCTGTAATTCAAACAGGCTTTGGTGAAGGTAAAAACAAAACACAACTTGCCAGCTATTCCTCTTCCGGAATTCCACTTTAGGCATACCAAGAAGCTACTGGAGAGAATCAGAGTTATTTGTCCAGAAAATTTCTGATGCAGATGGTAGTCTGGAAAATATCTGAGTGGACTCTGAACTGCACACACAAGGATATTTCACCGAGTTTGCTTGCTTGGGCTTTACTGTATGAGCTGGAACTCATGGGTACAGTTGTTTGTTACTGATGGAATTTTTCCTTTCCCTTTATATTTTTTCCCCCTAAATCAGGTATTTTGACAGAGGTGCTTAATGAGATCTGAGCCGTTAGATTATATTTAGATAAATTATCCACATTTATAATTTAAGAGCCTTTACCAGTGTTCCTCACTTGAAATCTGTGGGTAGATAAGAAGCCCAAGGTCTTCTGTTGGTTTCCTGGATAAACAAGTCACGTTGTAATTCCAAGAACCACCGTAAGTATACAAGGACTTTCTCTTCAAACCTAATCAATCACCCCAGCTCTCAAGACTGACTTTTCACAAGGCACCAAACATAATGATAAATTTTAACACACGCAGCCCTTGAGCTACCCCTCTGTACAAACACCCACAACTGTGATGCAGCAGCGTGGATTTTAACTGAGTGTTTGATATCTGAGCATGACATTTTTCCTCTGTGCTCTCAGTCTTTACCGCAACTTTGCATGGGTTACTTGGAGTCCCTTTAAACAACCACCACTAAATTCTGCACAGGGACCAGGCAAGGTAAAGTTACACGCGTTGCTGGTAGGCTTCACACCATTTTTCAGGAGTTTGTACCTCTGCATTTCAGTGATGTCCAAGACAAGCATAAAAGCCCCAGAGTTGTAGATGAAGTGCAACCCTACTTCCATCTTCAATACCTTCCACAGGAGCTGGACACCGGACCCACAGTCCTGGCCACAGGCCTGTAGGACACAAGGAAGAGTTAGTTATGCAGAAGGGCACACGAGCATGTGCCTCTCACCAGGCATGTGAATGCCACACACATGCCAAAGTTAGCAACATCGCTGTAGCCAAGCTGTGCTAGAGCTAAGCATGCACTTAAGAGCTTTGCTGGATGGCAGCCATTTACAGATGTACAATCAGTACAGAGACATGGAGGCAGGGACTTCCTTTAATGGGTCCTCTGAATTCTCTTCCTGAAGACACATACTTGGTTATTTCAATGTCTAGAAAACCAAATACTCTTCTTCTGATTACATCTCAGACACTGGCATATGTATCATTTTTCCTGGAGTCCTTAATTTACCACACTTCTTAAAGATTCGGGGCCAGACAAACAACTGAAAATCAAATGCAGAAAGTAGCTGGATTCTGATAAGACAGAACTCTCCCAGTTCCTGTTTCCCTCTTGCTTTATCCTTGATTTGACTGAAGATGCTGGTGGGCGCTTGCCCGCATGTAATGATAACTACTAACAGCAGCTTGATGAATAAGAGAAGAGAAAGTGGAAAAGAAAACAATAGGAAAGGCATTAAGGGCACTAAGTCATTCTTTCTGGGATGGGCATTAGACATATGTTCACTACTCCAGTCCCAGTGCAATCAAAGCTGTCCTGTGCCACTGCCAAAAACTGCAACAGGTGCCAGAAGATTACAGCATTGGTTAAATCCACTCTTAAAGCACCAGCTCCGGGACTGATCCAAATCCCAGGAGCCAATGAACATCTTCTCCCAGATGTCAATTGTTTTCAAATAGCTCCCCTCTTACTTCCAGTGTGATGCTGGGGAGGGGTGGGGGGATAAATTTGGCTGCCAGGAGGCAATCCTCTGATTTCACCACTGCCAGCCTGGACAGCTGCCAAAGCCATGCACAGCCTCTCAAACACATTTGTAAGGTAATTAATATTTTATATTCACAACAATAAGAGAGCTTCATTCACACAGAACTATTAAGACAGTTTCTGGTTCCATTCTTCCCAGCACGTTACAATGACAACGTGCCAGCAGCAGCCACATGGCCTCAAGGTGCCAAGCTGGCAAGGATACTCTCTCTCAGCATTTGGCATCTAAACCCCTTGGCCAAGCCCTCAGCAGTTGTGCTTGGCTGGCTTCGGATCCGTCATGTGGTCAGGCTGCTGATAGCATGGGAGGGTGCTGCGTCCTCTGGGCACCATTTCACTTTAGCACCTGTCTGATTCAGAGGAATGCGCGCACATGCAGAGCAAGATCCCCACACAAATCCTCCCGGAGACCCGGAGCACATGCTCCATTTGTTACTGAAAGGGGTCGTTTCCTCAGAACCACTGTGCATTTTTTTTTTTTTTTTTCCTCCTCCCCTCTCTCCCCCTCGTCTTCTCCTTCACATATCTGTATAGAGCCCTTGGAGGGTCCTACATCCTGCCATGCATTCCACATGTGTTGGAGGTTTCCTCTGTGAAGCAGGAATACAAAACATAGCTTTTTTGTATATAATGAAATCTCATATTTTACTGTGCTCATATAAAACCATTTCTTCGTGAATAAGGCTCCTTTTATTTGCGACATTTTAATGATCTACAAATGTTTGGTATAGATGAAAGGAAATTATTATTTCCAGGTCACCTTGCAGTAATATTTTTTGATAGGCACCATAATTTCAATTAAATTGAGTAAAAAGGGAGGGGGAAAGCCTTCAAACATTTACAGTGCCACTGAAGCAGAAATCTTTTTAAAGGAAAACACAAAAACAAGCATACATCTTTTACCACAAGCTACAAAATATGGGAGGAGCACAGATAAGAAAATTCAAAGCCCTTTTTCCACCAGGGACCACTCAGACAAATGCAGACCATAAGAATGAGACTCTGTGCCCCACAAACACCAGAGTTTTGTGTCACAGGATTGGGGCTGACTTGGGCATAAATTTACTGAAATAATTCCAAGTCTGGTCCCTCAGAGGTACCTGTCAAGAGCACAACTACCACCCCAAGCTTTGCAGAGGCAGCTCCCCGGGAGCTACGGCAGAGAAGTGCATTGAGACGTCGCAGAGCACCTCCCCAAATCCCTGCCTGTCCCAAAGCACTACACCCACGAGCCTGCACTGGTTCTTCTGGTACATTCTGACACCTTTGAGCACGGTTATCTTTGGGTCAGACACCCTGAAGCCTGTGAAATACACGCTAGCCTTGGGTTGCTAAGCTCACATCACAAAATAGCTGCTATCGCTCGCTCTGGAGGGAAGGCTCAGCGTGCCCATCCCACCCCAGCTGGAACATCCAGACACAAACCACGGCTCCCGTGTTCCCCCTCAAGCCATACCCTCTGCCTGTCACCTTGTACCGTGGCTTTTGGTTTGTATCAAGCTCAGGGCCCACAGACACCAGCCAAGGCCTCCCTGTTCCAGCACAGAACACAAACCCTGCTTGCTGCACGTAATATGCATCTATCAGTACTCCTGTGTTTAGCCACATGAGCTTTGCTTTTTTTAAATAAAATTTTTGAAAATTTGTTTTGAGGGAGCTGATTCTTGTTGTTTTGTTTTACCTTCTTGAACAGTTCTTCATTATTCAATCAGGAAAAAAATCTCATTCCCCCCCCCACCCCCGACACACGTTTTCTCCAGAACACTAGGGCAACATATAGGATGGGCACAGAGACCACGGCAAATTTAAGATCCAGCATCTTGGAGGCTTTCCTGGCCACAAGCCAAACTTTTCTGGAATGGAAAAAAAGCTTTTAAATAGGGCATTTTCAGTAAGAAATTCACTATTTAACCCTGGGGAGGTAAGGAAATACCCCAACTTAAAGTTATTATTCAGTTGCATATAAAAATGTTATTTTAGATCATTTTTAGGACTTGCTGTAATTGCATTATTTTCCATTTCTTTTTCTCCGTGACCTGGGCAGTGGATTTCATTGTGATTAAAGCACCTGGCTTTTGGAGCAAGGGAGACGAAAAATAAGGACCAAATAAACATATAAAACTCTCAAGCAACATTCCTGGAATAGTTCTTCTGTAAAGTGCATGGCATGTTCAGAACACATGATTTCCTAGTACAAAGATTTTATTGGCTTCACTGCTCAGTGTGGTCATCTCAGATTCATGCCAAATAAACCTTCCACACCATATTGACATTTATTTTTCATCTCTGGCTACACTTCTACTCTTTCTAAAAAGCAAGTTCCCAACTCCTGCAGGAATTCCCAAGGTGAATGCATGTTTTATTATCTTCCCTTGAAAATGATAACCCAGAAGACAGCACTGCATGTTACTCTTGGCAGCTAAAGTGGAAAGGGGTAAGTACAGGATTTTAGAAGATGCAACGAGAGAACAACAGCCAGGGAGGAGGGTTTGCCTCCATCAGGTTCCCGGCACCTCATTTTGGCAGCATCCCAGTGCCAGGTACCAGGAGCAGACTTGTTCTCACACGAGTGCCGGTCAGAGTGAGCCCTGGAGTGAGTGCACCCTACAGCACGGCTTGTGTACAAGTCACGTGGAAGACCAAGGAAAGGAAAAACAATTGATGTCAAAGTCAGAAAAGCCTCCAGTTTCAACTACGTACACATAAACCCACACGGACAGACCTTCCTCTTGTTAACGTGACTAAACAAATACAACTTACCCAAACCAAATCCTGACCGTTTCCCCATTTTAATCTTAATGAACTTTCTCAGGCTTATGCACTTTTTCAACATGCAACGGAAAGTCAAGAGCTTCTTCATGAGATCGTGCCTGACTGAGAAATTTATTTTTTTAGACCAGTCACTGTGCCATGACACAAGGGTAGAACACTGCTTTAAAGGGCTGCTGACTCTGGACAATTTATATGCTAATTTCAGAAATGATTCCTCCTACATTAAATAAGGAGCAGAGGAATGTTCCAAAGGTCTAGACAGACCATGCCATTAACAGATTGGGTAAATCAACATTAATACTGCCCACAGCATATTTCACCGTGTGAACTTTCTTCACTGCCCACACTTTACTAATTTTAGTTCCACGTGGTTCCTCAGCTGACTGGCCAAAATATAAACTACATCAGCTCCCTAAAGCCTCCCTGTGCCCATCTTGACCTTAGACTTGCCTTTAATATTAAACTCGAGAGAAAAATCCTGAATGGTCACACTTTTGTATTCAGGGTACGTTTATAAATGGTTTATAAAGGGTTAATAAATGATTAATAGATTATGAAAATGTTGAAGAAGTATGGACAACTAAAAACACTAAGAATAGCTGTTTGGCGCCCAATACTAGCTGATCAGCCGTCTAGGACATACATTCTAGCCCAAACCCCATCAGTGTGAAGGCCAAGTTTGGCAAATAATTCAAATATCTTCAAGCTTGTTTGAGCATTGACAAGTTCTCCAGCACTTAGTAGTAGTGTTCTGAGGCTATCATTAGTCAAATCTGTCTCTGAATTTAGACTTTGAACAAACAACCTGTTATAAGACCTTAGACTACCAGAAAAAATCCCAGTTTTTATTTTACTTTCAATAAAAATGAGATTTACACAAATTCTCATATGGCATATGTAATGCTAATAACACAGAATTGAAAAACTCAAAACGCAACAAGCAACACTAGATGGACCATAAAGTACTAAGATCAACTGAATTTTTTAAATTCCTTCTGTTTTTGTATCTCAGCTTAATAGCTACACTGCTAAAACAAGGCATTGAGGCAAGGCATGATGCCGAGCCTAAGTGCTGAGTTGTCACAGAAAAAAATTTAATCTCACTTGGGACAAAATTTTGGGTTTAGAAATAAATCAGCATGCAAAGCATTTTGTGCATTGTCACGACGTGAGGAGTCCTTGCAGTGTCACTTACTGGTAAACCCTAAGGCAGTAAATACTGTGAGGTACCTTCACACGACAAAAATCTGATTGCTTTGCAACTGAAGTAAGAGCTGCTGATAGGCTTTTCTTTCTTTCACCCTCATCTCTCTCCCTCCCCTTTTTTTTTTTCTTCTTTCTACTTAACTGAGGATTATACCAAATGCATGTGAATGACATGATCTCATAACTTTCTTAACAGACATTGCAACATTTTGGGGGCACAGAGCTAAGTCAAAAAAGCACCAGGGAGGTGCCTCCTCTCATTGAATTCAAAAGCTGAACTTCCAGTGAGTGCCAAGGGATTGAATTAGGTCTGTTTATAGTGTGGGTGCCAGCAAACTCTTTGTGCTTCATCACACACACCCCCCTAACCAATCGTCGCACTATGACTTAATTATTTCATAGGAGCCACTTCTCAGCAAACAGGTACGGAGTGAAAAAACCTCCAAAAACCAGTACAAGCAGGACCCCAAGACCTGACACAGGTAATAAATACATCACACACAGCAAGAACATGCTTTGCTATACCTGAGACACCTCAGCCAAATGGCTCCTGATAATGATCAACGATGGCAAATTGGCAGCGGGGCTACTGGAAAAATTCCAAGCTTCACCTTCCAGCTACAGGAATGAGGAGGATATATGTGAATGTGATCTTTGGCAGGGAAAGGTACATTGTTTCATTGCTGTGGGAAAAATGCTTATTGCTCAAACATTTCCTTAAAACAAGATTACAATGAAACATTAGAGGTAGCATTATTAACAATAATCAACTTTCCTGGTTAAATGAAAAAAAAAACCTTCTCCAAACACATCTCCAATCTGAAGCAGAAAAAAAAAGAAATCCAGTGTTTCACCCCCCACTTTTTTTTCTGAGTGCTTCAGCAGAGATGCTACTGCAGAGAAGAGGCTTTTGTGTGCTTTGGGTTTTAAAAATCAAGGCAGCTCCCAACTTACCTGTTCTTTTTCCCCATCAGCAAATGAGGAGGAGATGAATCGAAATTTTGGGTAACACTTGATATACTGAAAACAAGAACCCTCACACCTCAAATTTATTTCTGAATGGTGAACCTTCTGCAGGAAACAGCTTGTGTCTGAACAGAGACACAAAATGCATACAGCTTTAAAAAGGATTTGGGGATATGAGAATCCAAAGTTGTTGCTGTGCTCCATGGAACAGAGAAAAACCTGAGTGGGCTTTTTAATTTTTGCATCAAAACCTAGTGATAAGAATGTTGCTAAATATTCAAATAGGTATTCTTCCTGAGAAACCACTAGTGAAGCTCATGCAGATGTCTGCTCTTGAGTACGCATAAATAAATGTGTAAAACACCCTATGCTTCTCAACAGGAAGAAAATGGTTCCCGAGTCAGAGCTCATCCAGAGGCTCTGACTCATCACTGTCCATCCAGTTTAGAGCCACCTTTCTCTCCTCCTTTCTCAGTCTTTTACCTCAGATTCCTTCCAACACCTTTAACCTCCTGTAAAGGTTCAGCCAGCTCCTTTCCTCTATCAATCCTCTTCGTTTCCCCCAGAACATACCTTATCTCGACATGAAAACAAAACACTGGAATTAATGTTATTTTATCTTTACTTCTCTGTATGTCCCTCTCCTCATGCTGCCTTTTTAGGTTAAAGTTTCTTTATGACAGGGATTATTTACTGTTCTGTGCACTCATACAACACAGGCTAGATCTTAACCAGCCTCAAGGCACTACCATGAGAAACTGAGAATAAAAAGAGACTGCCTTTGCCCTAAGTAAATGCTCTCCAGAGTGTTATCAATCATATTTATCCATCTTTGCAAAAGGAACCCCAGAAAGCACATAACAAACATGCCAAACATTATAGAACCTAAATCACCAGTTCTTTTGAAAAATATTTATTTTAAACAATTTCTATAGCATGAAATGGAATAACATTTATTCCAGGCATCTCTGAAATATTAAATCATGGTGGAAATTTTATTTTTGAGTGTTGATCATTTATCTTTTCAGGGTACTTAGGAGTAAATTCTATCTGTTCACAATAACTCCTTTCTCTTCACTGAGCTGCCTGAATACAATTAAAAAAACATTCAAATTGCAAGAATTTTCCTATGAAAGACCATAATTGGATATAGAAAAAATTCAAAATACTCAGGAAGACACCCACAAAAACATTTAAAAAATTGTTTCTGAACATGTTTAGCATCTAAGTATTTTTTTTACTTTTTTACTTTTTTTACTTCTCATTTTACAGGAACCATGTACTTCATTTTCTTAGTGGCAAAGCTCTTGGAAAATCCAAAAGGTTAGGCTATAGGTATGTTGCCAATCTGTGTTTATCACTGAATCCTAGAATAGTTTGTGTTGGAAGGCACTTTAAAGATCATCTCATTCCAAGCTCCCTGCTCTGAGTAGGGACACCTTTCACTATCCCAGGTTGCTCAGAACTCCCTCCAACCTGGCCTTGAACAATTCCAGAGATGGGGCAGCCACGGCTTCTCTGTGCCAGGGCCTCACCACCCTACACTAAAGAATTTTTTTTAGTATTTAATCTAAATCTATTTTCAGTCTGAATCCATTCCTCCTTGTCCTGTCACCCCATGCTCTTGTAAAAAGTGTCTCTCCATCCTTCTTGTAGGCTCCATTCAGGTGCTGGAAGGCCACAGTTAGGTCATCCCTAAGCCCTTTCTTCTCCAGGCTGACCAATCCCAATTCTCTCAGCCTTTCCTCACAGGAGAGGTGCTGCATTACCTTGGTGTTCCTCTTCTGGACTCACTCCAACAGCTCCGTGTCCTTCCTGTGCTGGGGCTGCAGAGCTGGATGCAGCACTGCAGGTGGGAGCTCACCAGGGCAGAGGAGCAGAATCCCCTCCCTCTCATGCTACCCATGGTGCTTTGAATGCAGCTCAGGACATGGGTGGCTTTCTGGGCTGCAGTTGCACATTCCTGGCTCATGTCCAGTCTCTCACCCACCAGCACCCCCAGGTCATTCTCAGCAGGGCTACTCTGGATCTGTTCATCCCCAGCCTGGACTGATACCAAGGGCTAACCTGACCCAGGTGCAGCACCTGCACTTGGTCTTGTTAAACCTCATGAGATTCCCATGGGCCCACTTCTCGAGCTTATCCAGGTCCCCCTGGATAGCATCCCATCCCTCAGGTGTGTCACCACCCTGAGCTTGGTGTCACCTGAAAATTTGCTTTCGGGTCCAAAAAAGCCACAGTGACAGTTCCTGTTGTTTTCATAACACATTCCAGGCCTGACCAAAGGCCACTGAAACCAGAAGAAATCTTTCTGACTTTTAAGTGGAGTTAGAACGAAGAAATAATTCACTCTTCTGCAGAACAGATAAAAGGCAACTTAACCACAATTTCTGCAGAGTAGGAGCTGAATTTCTACCACTCTTAAGGAAGTGGGAACTCAGAATCCCAGACTTCTCGCTGGGGGGAAAGCATGGGGTTATTGCAAGAACTAACCCATTTTGACACGCCAAAAGGATCTATTTTCTTTCCCATGAAGCTCAGGTTTCCACCTTTGGCTACATTCTCAGAATGCAAAGTTCTGTTTTTAACCCAACTCAGCAGGGCATGCAACAAGGAGAGTGGGAGAACTTTCCTGAACATACACTGAGCAGTCAGCCAAGGCTTCTGTGGAAAGAGACGTCAGTTTCAGATCAAGATGGGCCATTGCAGCCACCTTATCTAATCATCATCCCTCACACAGACCAGAAACCATCAGGCAGATCTAAAAAGCTTAAAACTGCACATTCCAGAAAGGCATCCACTTGGCAGCTCTGCAGTAAAACAATAATGCTTCAAAATGCCACACTTCCTTGAGAAGGGACATCTGACAATTTTGCTGTGAACACTACTCAGCTCTGGAGAGGATGGGCCAGCAAGGTTTGCAGCCCATAAGAGGAATTCAGATAGCACAGAGTGACAAACCCTGGCAGGAACAGCATAGTTTGAGTACTTTAGCTGTGAATTCAAGCTAAATTGAGCAGGTGATCAATCCTTCAGCCCTCTGCTGGTGAATTGAAGGAAACAAAGCAGACAAAATGATTGAAACGCTATTTCATGAATAAAACACAATCATTTCCTTTTATATAGGGCCACATGAAATTCCAGAGGTCTGTGGTACGCTGGAAAAGAGGTGCAAACCCCTGATTTGTAACAAAGTGCCCCAAAAATACAGGAATGCTTTGATGACTTCAGGTGTCCTCCTTCACAATGGCAGTACCTTCTTTTCTCTTTGTTTGCTCAAGAGTTTGGGTAGGGTCTTTACTAATGGCACATTCTGAAGCTTTCTAGCTAGAATGAACTTTTTTTAAAATGGGCAGGTCATTGAGCCTAAAATTCACCCTTTCTGACATGTGAGGTTTGGATGCACTTTTGCTGAATCCACAGCAGATCCAAAGGAACCTCCAGAAATTCCTGCTAGTGTTACCAGCAGGAATGGCCTTTGGTTGCAGTCACTGAGGCTCCAGGGGCTCTACAGTCAGTGCTGACCTTACAGATCCTCATGTTATTTTGTTAACATGATAGTTTTATGCCTCTTGGAGATTTGCCCTAAGATACATCCTTTGAAACAGGTACACATGGAATTATCAGCCTGCAAGCCGCCCTTCTCCTCCCGCCAGAAATGATCAAATATCTTTGACACGGGGAAGCTGAACTGGGAGGAAATGGTGGTTATCCTCTTGAAGTAACCCCTAGAGAAGATGAGGATGTCATTGCAAATATGTGGGAGAAAGCAAGTTTTCCCATTGCCAGCATGCAAAACAGGCACAGGACAATAGGCACCGTGATTTTTCTGCAGTCAGGTTGGCAAATCCTTGAATGTGAAGAAAATGAAAGCCAGAGGCAGGGTGTTCCAAAGAACTATTAATTAACTAAGGGTTATAAAGCTGAGATTTAGAGAGCTGACTCCTCAAAGAGACAGAAGCAGCACAGAGTCTTGAAAAGAACATGAAACCTCAGTATTAGAACAGGTATAATGGATTTCTCTAATAAAAGAAGTTTTTCCAGTATCAGCCTCTTTCCTCAAGTAGTGTCTTCGTCCAAAAGAGAATAAGAAAAATTTGCTACATGTACTCCAAATGAAAAAATCAGAACACTCCCATTAGTCACCAACATTTTCTACCACCATAATCCCAAAGTGGCTTCTAATAAATTCTCTACAGATAAAAAGCTCAGATGTTGTTTCTACCATCACATTCTCACTCTTGACTGCATTCCTGGGTTAGACATTAGTGCCAAAGTGGGGTATCCTAAGAGTTTGTACATTTGACCTTCAGTACCACAGTTCCTGTCATTTCCAGTCTAACACCTGAATGTTCTGCAAAAAAAATGTACACAAAGCATGGAAGCAAATAACAAAACACTGCTTAAGGGGACGTTTCACCCACGTATAGGCAAATAAAAATAATCCCAGAGTTGTGTGAGTGCAACAGCTAACAAGGGAATTACTTAAACTAATAACGAGAAAAAATTCAGAAATTAAGTGAATTCACTGTAGTTAAATCACCGCAGATAGAACAAGGATGATCTAATGTAACAACCTCATGACATCTGGTCCAAAATACAAGGAACCTTACTATGACTGAACAGGTTTCTTTTCTCACATTGATTCTTGCCTAATTTTCCAAGCTTTTCAGGACAAGGCATGTCTGATGTCTTAGTTACTAAAAGGTGAGAATCTCTTCCAGTAATCTGTGCAAACAAAATAGCAATATCATTTTAGAGATACCTTTCTTCAGAGAGTTTCCAGCAGTACTCACACATGGTATAAAAATAGGCTTTATTAAGCTCCGCAGGAGCCAAAAGCCTTTATTCCTTGAAGAGGCCATATGCCACCAGCGAACAAGAGTTTAGGGCTCCCAGGGAGCTGGGATCCAGAAAATGCTGCCTCTTACGGGTGCAAGACCATAACTTTTGGAGATACAGAAGCAAGCACTGAATCCTGAGCTCAGTAGGAGCTTGGAAACAGGGCAGCTCTTGTTCAGAGCTTGTTCTTGTTTGTATGGGCTGTGGGCCTTGGGCTTGAACCAAACAGAAACCAGTGTAGTTCAGAAAAACATCAGCATTACTCAAGGCAAGATCTTCAGGCCAGACTGTAAGGACTGGTGCCTGACATACACTGCTCAGCAGTGAACTGCGGAGGTCCCTCCCTATTTCAGAGACAAGCAATTCCCAAAGCCAGCCTCTCTCTGATGCCTGCAAGAAGTCCATGGGGACAGTTTTAACTTCGTTATTCCCAGGCGAAGTAGCAACAGAAAGATGTTAAATTCCTTCCAGTCACTGAGTTTCCACATTTGCAGCCACATTGCCCATAAAGTAGGAGATTGATGGCATTTCCATGGCGGTGACAGCAGAATGGGCAGTTAGAAGGTAAGAGATTTACTTACAATAGCAGCAACTCACAAACAATTTTTAAAAAGCTAGCAAACAAAGATGTAACTCCATAAAAGGAAGCAGGCATGTTTGCACGTATGGCTGCTGCAGTTTGTGTTCTCCTTACAGCCAGGCCATGACACATTCCTTTGTGTTAGCTGCATGGTGAGGTGCTAAAGGAAAACACAAAACAAAAAAATAAAAACAAATGCTCTATCTCCTCACTGAAATGAACACACCCAAAACACATTTAGCTCCTAGTTCCAAAATTAGGATAGATTTTCAAAGTGTTTCAAGCACCATCCACATTATGCAAAAAGCCTAAATACTCACACTGTAGAATAAGTACAGAGAGGTGAACTTCTTCCTAAAAGGAGAACAAATACTGTCCTGCTTGTCACACTTTTACTACAGAAAACCAAAAATTACTAATAAAAATTATCACTTTTTCTGGCCACATTCACAGACCCACTTGATCCTTTCCAGCAGAAAATTTAACTTAGAACCTTTACACGGCTTTATTCACACCAGCACCAAGATGTATCTCTTGGGAACAAGCTTGGTCTGTCAGGGATATGGGATCTAATCTGGGAGCTGGTAGTTGCAGTAATCACATTAAAGCTCCTCACTATCACAGAGCAAACCTCACCTGCAGTGACACAGCTTTTATGTTTACATGTACAGGCATATCTATATGTAAATACATATTTTTACATATATACACAGACACATATACACATGCAAACATTTACACATATACACATTTTTGGATAGTACATAAGTGTCTCAAACACAAAAGGCTGTCTCACCACAAATACCATTCTGAGATCTCATCTGCAGTTACCTATTACAAACATGAAGAACTTCAGTTCTTTCTGGCTTTATTTTGCTGGGATGCCACGGCAAGTGGTAAATGCTCTGCTGCCACCCAATGACGCTTCCTGGGAGTGTCCATTTCCCAAGACCCTTTTCTCCCACTCTACAACCAGGTTAAAAAAAAAAAAAAATCAGGTTAAATTAAAGGCAGCACTTAGAGCTGAAGCACTTTGCATACCTGTGGTGCCTTGGCCTCTGGACAACACGGGACATCACCGCCTCTCTTCACCTGTATGCAAATGGCCCCAGTCCTTTTCATCATTCCGCCAACAGCGGCAAAACTTTATCTGAAATCCCAGTCACAAAACCATCATTGTGCTGCGGCAGTTAATTTTTACTGGTTTACAATGTACTTTCCTTTGCACAAGAGATAATGCCAGCTAAGCACAGCAAACCTTTCACACAGCTGTTATTATGCTTTATAGGCCATCAAAGCGCTGATTTTGCAGCATTGTGTCAATGCCAGACACGCCGATTCCCCTCACTGTTTCCACTGCTCAGTTCCTTTCTTTGCTCTCCTGACAAAGCACAACTTGTTTTAGTCCTTACTACTACGTCTAAATTTAGTTTGCAGTGCTGTATAAACACGAGTGGTAGCCCGTCAGGTTTAAGTGAAAAAGGGGAAATGCTGTAATGTGGGTCTTGAGGTTCACCCCACCTATAATTAAGTCCTCAAATGTTTGAACACTTCAGCTTTCCTTGCGGTAAAAATGGACATTTGTAGAGCACCAGTTTAAGGAAACCCAAGAAACTAGCCAAGTAATTTTTGTCAATATGTATTTGCACACAAGTACAAGCTGCTCAGTTCTGAAGAATCTGTCCAGAATTCTAGGGCAGCAACATGTGCATCTGCTCAAATTAGTATAATTTAACATTTGTCAGCCTAGAGTATACAATGAATTACTTTTAAATGTGGTTTACATTTTCAGTTATCAGCTTGAGCTGGTATAAAAGACCCTGACTGCTCAGAGGTGAATGCTCACTTGAGAGTTTATTGTCACAGAGGAACCACAATTACAGGTTTAAAGGAAGCCCAGCAGTGCTTGATTTATTTTCACCTATTTCATTACTATTCTTGTTTTGGCACACAAGATGTAGCAGGATGTTCCTCTCACCAGAACATACAGGTTGTAGAATAATACACTGAAAACCTAAAGGAAGGAAGAATGAACTTCTTTCCCAATAACCATCTACAAGAAAATTTGATCACTGCATTAAAAGTTAGAAGTTATTTCCAAAACGTTCTGTCCGCTGCTGCTGCTCTCTGGGGTTCTCAAAGATCAGAGATTGTTCTGAGACTCATTAGTGGTTAATGGTATTTAACTGTGAGACAACAAAACTGGACTTGGCACTTTATAAGAAGTGCCACTTTCATGCTCTTACGATTTCATACTCCAAGCACAGTGCAGAAGTGTTACAGATACAAACATTTTGGTACACAGATGTGTATTACTGATAATTCACTGCCTCAAAACATACCTTTTTATGTTTTGCCATTAAAAAACAAAACCTGATTGTGTTCCAACCCCCTCGATTCAGGCCCCAGCACTTAATTATGCTGAGAATGTTCCATTAAGTGCATCCAGAAGTGCTGATCACACAGGCCAGCCTGCGCGGTCAGTGTAAAATGGGAGCTTGAACTCCCTCTGCTGGCTAAAAACACAGCTGGAGAGTTAAAAAAAAACTTCTCACGTCCAAAAAAAAAATAGTACATAAAAACTTTTTTTAAAATGAAATAAAGATAATCTTCATCTCTTCTTCAGGGATTTTCATCTTTTTAGTTGTTGGCATCTCAAAGTGATTTTGCAGTACCTGAAAAGAAAACTCCTGATCTCCCCTGTCTGTTGCTCCCATGAAACACTGGCCTGTGACTGGAAAGCTCTGCAGATGAGTCATGCACAATTTCCTTTTTAAGCACTGTCAACAGATCACAAAGAGGATGGTAACTGTGATGAAACACCAAGTAGTCTGTACAAAAAAGATGGGAGAACTGCTGGGAAAAAAAATCCACCATCACAGTAGCAAATTAAGATGTATTTGGCAAGGACCAAAATTACAACTTTAGGTCAAATTTACTGAGGAGAAAGGTCTATTAGAGGTAATGGAGTGGCAGATGGGGTTCAGTCCCCAGTCCTGAGAGAATTTGCTGTGCTCAAAGTCATTTTGGCTCAGTTTGTTCCCTGGAAAGTGTTCCTTGTCTTCATCTATCTCAATTTCCAGAGAGAGGATTTCTGCCCCAAGGAGCCTACAGAGCAGGTTCTGTGCCTTCTCTGACAGGTCAGATAATCCAGGTTTTTTTATCCCAAAATTATTTTGAGAGAGCTATGTCTGACCTACCACTACCTTGCACAGGAGTATCCATTTCTACATCACGATTAACCAGCCAAGATGATACTGTACAGTTAGAAAGACTGTAACAGCAACCCCATAAAATGACCTGAGGCATAAACGGCAAAGCAGCCTTTGCTGGGTCAGAGGGCTCCGTCCCATTAACCCCACTGGTCAGCCCAGCTCTGCAGTGACCAAATTCAAATGGCAATATTTTACACATATTCTTGAGCGTGAACACCACCACAAGGTACAAGACATATCTATGTTCCCGTGTTTTGATGGCTATGGTGTTTCCCTCAGTCACGTGGAGGCATTACCAAAGCTCATGCAAAAGCACTGTCAAGGAGCACCATAACACCCCTTCACAGCCCCTCCTAAGAGCGCGAACCAGTGTAAATTTGCTGGAGGAGAAATTAATTGTAGCAATCAAATAACAGAATTCAATATTCCATACTCACAAATATTCCATCAACAGTTTGTTCTGTGAAATGATACAGCACAATGTTCCCCAAAACATTAGTTCCGCTTTCTGGCAAGTCTGTTACCACACCAACACGCTGGTGGCCACAGAAAATGTAGCTGTCATGCAACACAGTTGGGACAAATCTTTCAAAATTTGTTTATACAGTGGAATTGCCTTCCTCTCAGTGGGATTCAGACATACATTGATGGGTCACAAACCTTTTAATCCAAACCACCATCTTATCTGTGTGGGACTGGGATTTAATTCAGCTCTTCCTCCTTTAATGAACTAGATGTGGTCCTCCCCAAACATCTGTTCATGAGCATCTGGTGAAAAGCCAGGTAACACCTCTCTGTGCAGATCAGAAATGACACACACGAAAATTTGGTGCAGAACTGCGTATGAGGAGCCTCAGACCCACATTTCACAATGTCCACCCATACAATGCATGTGAGCCTTAGAATATTTAAGCCTGAATCCAAACTTTCCTCATACCTCACTTTCCAGTGTCTACACTATTAGGAAGTAGAGGATCCTGCTTTACAGGTCTCCAGAGGACTGCGTCAGGGTCACTCAGGAGATGAGAACTTTGAGGCTTTGGAAAACGTCAAAGGCAAAAGCTAATAGTCGCTGTGGAGGGTCTCAAGCAGATGTTTCAAACATGTGCCTAATTTTTAAGTGCTGAGTTTGATGGCAGTAGATATTACAGTGGGCACCAACCCAAGACAGAGCTAAGGAGGAAAGGCTAGTGGACAAAACAGGAAGAAAAGCAGAGCACGAAAAACATTTTTTCACATGCTCTCTTAGTCTGTGTAATCTACCCTAGAGAGGCCTCAGCAAGCAAGTTAACTTGAGACCTCAATTACAACACGTGGGCAACTTTATTGCCCAACAAAAAGTACATTAGACATTTATAATCTTATTTTATTAAATTTTCCTCCTCATGACATTTACTATTGGGTGTGTACGTGTATGAGGTTAATACAAAAATCTATATTATATTTGTATATTAACAAGATTAAAAGCTCACCTGCGTGGCAGGTGTTGCTGTGGGCACATGCTTGGATTATGGATTAACCAACTATCAAAAACTGGGGTCTATCACCAAATCTAAAGCAAAGAAGGCAGGTGCTTTTCCTGCTGATCATCTAGCTGAGGGCTCTGATTGAATTACATCAGGAAAGAATAGCTTTGCTTTCTTCACGAAATCTGATTACAGAAAGAGAGGGGTAACACCTCCCACAACATAGTGAAGCTTAAAGGACAACCTGTTCCTCTATGGCCCCTTCTGCTGCTACTTTGATCTAAGAGTTGTTGTCCGGGCTTAACACCTTCACCTTTGATTTCACAGGGAACTTCTTTAGAGGTGTTTTCCCACAGCAACTGTCCAAGTCTTTTCAGAGAAACCACCAATTATCCAGGATGCTGGGAACTAAACACTTGTAGTTTTGCTGAAATACAAGATTACTGTCACTGGTATTGGACAGGTATGGGAAGACACATTAAAGACTCAAGTTTTACTTTCTAAGTTCAGTACTTACTAAAAAAAAAAAAGGGCACTGTCAGCAGCTCAGCGCGCTATGCGAGGAACCAATTCATTCCTAAAGGCAAGGAGACCTAACATAATAAAACAATACAGGCCAGACTGGCTTCCCAGCTCACCTCAGAAGGATGCTCGATGTACAAGACCACTGTTACAGCACCACCACTACCCAGTTCAATGCTATAGTGTTACAGTTTTGCAGCAGACACAAAACAGCAGTTCTTTCCTGGGAACTAACAAATCCAGCCTGCTTTCAGCCAGAATCCTACACAATAACCCTAATTTTAAGCATAAAAATCAAAATCCCTTCTGGTCTTACCTAACGTGACAGGCTGTGTAACACAATCCTTGCAATTCAACTCAGTAATTTCTGCATCCAGCCCAGCAACCTGTGGTTGTATTAGAGGTCGTATTTCACATTACACAGACACACACACCTGCTACACAGCAGAACTTGGTCTTGAAAATGCTCTCAATTTTCTATTTTGACATGAATTTCCACCCTCTCAAATGCTGATGATCCTTTGCCAATGAGATTGTGCAGGGCAATTGGCCTCCTGGGCAGTTTTCCAAATTCAGCATGATGCTGCAGGCGCTCACCAGCTCTGAAAAGTCAGATTGTTCACTCACCTCAAAGAACAAAATACAAGAAGTACAAAGGAAGATGAGGCTAAAAGCATTTTTGAAGTGTGTTTCAGGTCCAACAGAAGGCTGAAGCTGTTGTTTAGGATGGTCATCCTGTATTTTTCCTGTAGTTTATACAGTTGAAGTAGTGACTTAATAACTAAAATCTAGCAGTTTACTTCCCCTTACCAAACTTCCACCACACGTACCAGCCTCAGTTCATCCTTACTAAATATTTATAAATAATATAGCAAATCAGTAATAATCCTCCCTCCTCTTTTGATAAGATAGGAAATAAGTAGAGTTAGAAGTTTAGAGGTTCTGGGATTTTTTTTTTTAATTTTAAAACAAAGTAGAAAAAGTTATACACAAGAATAGGCAGCAACAAAATTATAAACCAACTGATGTGGAAAAGTCAACATGATCTTCTAAACATGCAACTGAAGCTTACAGCTGGTGCAAAAAAAAAAAGGCAGTATTGTGTATTAGCAAAGGCAGTGAGCAGGGACTGCAGGTTTTATTCTTAACTCTCCCACGGATTTCAAGCTCAGCTGTGGGCAGATCACCAAATATCTCAGCTGATCATCTACAAAATAAGGATAGCAGTATTTTCCTATCCCAGCAGGATGTTTTCAGAAGAGTGCTTGGGAGGCACTCGCTGCAGTGATGGGGTCCATGAAAGTCTCTGCACACAACAAAGACAACGCCCGCTCAACTGGTTAATGGCAAAAAGATGACTGAGACTCTTACAAGGAATTTCTAGCATTAAAGGACGAGCTGCAATTGCCTCTGGCTTACAGTTAAGAAATTCAGCATCAGTGAACCATTTTTTTTTATACAATTATTGTGGGAAAAAAAATTAAGTAGGATTAGATAAGAAAATAATGCGAATAAACTACATAAAAGGCTGGAATTCTACATCAAAGGCACCATTTAGGTTTTAGGTTTATAGTGGGTAACACCTTTTGCTTCCTTTGACACACAAGTGCGTAGATGATGGAGGTAATGGCACACCACAGTTTTTCCTCCAGAATTGCAACAATTTTAGTTAACTAAGACACTTTTGAAAAGCATTCATTATGCCTTGTGACCCCATTTTATACAGGCTTGAAGTTCTTCTCATGTTCTCTCCGGGAGATAATGATAGGTGGCTCTTCCAGTGGTTTGCTGGACATATCCCTGTGTACTTAGTATATGAAAAATGCCAGCTCAGCCCTGAGGGGTTTTTTTTTCTGACCATCTTCTTTCACTTTATGCTAGGAAAATTGTAGCTCTACAAACATAGAAGAGGTTTTGAGTTCATAATGAAATATGAACTTTATGATTAAGGAAGTCTGATGATCTGGTGTTTATTCCTGAATTAGCAACAGAGTTCCCATGACCTTAACTTCATCATTTAGATATTTCATGATCTATTTTATCTTTTAAAAAAAGAGATAGTATGTCTGGAGGGTACAGGAAAGAAATCAAGAAAGGCTTCAGATTCTACTCTACCTTGGATCCAGGGAAACATCAGACCTATTTCAATTAACAAAATTAATTTTGTTAACTACTTCATCATTACCTTTAGTAAGGTAAGGTTTTGTAATATTAAGGTTAATTACTACATCATTGCTTTTTGTAAGGTTTTCTAGTTATCCTAGGATCTTTGCAGCATCGGTACCCTGGTAATAACTTCTGAATTCATTCACCAAACCAAGTTTGAAAGAAGAAGTGAAGTGTGAGAGGCATGAGTGTTATGCATTTTGTGACATCTGGTAGCAGGCAGAGCAGAGTGCTCAAATTAAGTGTTCTCATCAAGGGAAAAATCAAGTTATCCGACCTACTTGGCTTGTCAGCGAGCCAACACAAACTGGGAGAGGGGCAACACATGCCCTCTTCTTGCCCAAAAAGCTAAGGGATGTAGAAATGAGATTAAAGAGAACCCAGCAGAGTGAACTGCATGGAGAACTACGGGGAGCTAGTGCAAGGTCAAGTATCAGCAACACAGCACACACAACTCAAGCTCATCTTCCTGTGTATAATGAGAAGCTGAAGGAGCACCACTTTGTTTTTGCTATCCCTGCTTGTAAAATACTTGCACGCTGTAAGCATTTGTAAGCCATTAGCTAGATCCAGCAGCACATGCTGTAACAACAAAAGCTAGGTTTGTTACAGCCATGGGAATTCTTTCCAGTGAAACCACAGAGAGGTAGGCGGGACAGGATCTCAGGCAGCAGCTGAGCCACCACCACACAGGGGCAGGTTCACAAACATCCAGACAAAGCTATAGCAGGTGACTGTCAAATCCCTCCTAAAAGAGCTCTCAAGTGAAGGGGAGTCGGCAACCTCCCAGATACAGCGCTCAGAGTTAGGGAGCAGCCTCAAATCCAAACTACAGCTTCTCCTACAACCAGCACACAGAGATTACACAGCCAACAGTTCGCTCCTCTCAACTATTTACATATTTTAATATTGTTTAAAAAGCTATTTGCCTGTCTCTTGTTGGTCTGAACAAATTATTTCCTCTAAAGTTCTTCTAAACTCACACCTTTCAAATATCTTGAGACCTCTGTTACTGTCCTGTAACACCTTCCCCCAAATATTTATTTTAAAATGCAGGTCCCAAAACGGAAACAGTGGGGCCCAAAGGGAAGTACTATTACAAATTACAGCAAAGCAATTCTCTTTTTGAGCTCTTTCAGATGCTGTTAGCTCATTCAATTTGCAGTACACTATCAGCCCCATAATATTTGTCTTCTAATACCCCTTCTTCCCAGCCCTGTGCTGCTAAATTGTAACAGTGCATATTTATCTCTTAAATTTTACTTCAGTAATTTTGGTGATTTCATCCAGTTTATTAAGGTCATTTTGAAACGGTGTCATATAGACTGTATTGCTTAGAGATGGACTACAAAGCCACTTTTATCCCTTCACCCACGAACCCCAAATTATTCCTACACAGAGTTCACATAACAAAACGGCTCTGAGTGTTTATAAAGACTGCAGATTAAGTCAAAACCAGTTGATTTGTGGAAAACTACCAACAACTGTATATGCTTTTAATTAGAAAAAAAATCTAGTGAAAGAAAAAAATCATTAACACCTACATGAAGAATGCAGGCAAACACCTATTTTTATTTTGTTTTCAATAAAACCCCAAGACAGAGCACTGAAACGACTGGATCTGACTAAAGCACAATGTTAAACTGCAAAAGCTGTGGTAACACCTTGTACTACTCTTAATATACAGGCAGGTGAAAAGATAAACCATCTAGCAATATAAGAGATAGCTCTGAAAAGTGAGGCAAAGGTAACTAATCTATAACCTGCATCATTTTCCTATAGGCCCTATTTTTAATTCTAGCTTTATATGTCCTGTTTTATTTTTTTTCTGCACTTTCAAAAGTGTTGGAGGAATGCGAACCAACATTCCCCAAAATGTGCCAAGTTCATAGTTAAGTGTGCCTGTGAGGTTCATCACTGTATTTCTGTATTTTTACTAAAAGAATCAAGAACACTTCAGCTGAATCCTTCCTCTCCCTCCACTCCTAAATCTTTAAGCAATAAAAATTCATAGCAAATCAGGAAGGGGGAAAAAAAAATACATGAGGAGTCTCAAATTAGCTTTAATTAGGTGATTAAAGTCTTCCTTCAGAAGCTAGAAAAATCTGATCCTGCTTTAATAACACGAGATGATCTTCTCTTCACTTTGGCTTTCACATGCTTCACCTAAGCATCTGCAACAACCATTGTCAGAGACATCAGCTTGTTCCAGAATTATTTTGTTCTGTCCTTAATAAAACCCCTTCCAAACCAGAACGTGCTACCAAAGAATACCATGGACTCTGCTAAACTGTGTGCAAAATCTGCCCCAGCTGAAATGCTAAGAGAATGCTTTTCCACTGGTCTCTTGGGGAAAAGAGAGATGAAGGAATACCTGGTTCGCAGAGACTGAGACGCAAATGAAAATCAACCTGCTCGAAACCATCAACACTCAGTTCCAATCAGATTTCACCTTAAAAACTGAGTGTGTCAAGTACCCACAGAGGATGCTATGTGCCTCTAGAATTGGAAAAATAACAGAGCAGCATCCTTTAGGTCTGCATATTGAAACCAAGCACTTATATCCCACTGGCATGTAACCTCCTCCAGGTGCCCAGCCTTTAACTGGCAAAAACAATGGGAACAGAGATGTCCAGCACTGCAGAAATCAGTAGCAAGTGAAAGGCAAAAACAAACCACAAGAATCATTTCAACACCCCAATTATTTTCATGGTTTAAGGAGAAAAAACTTGTTTAATAAAGCAAACCTCAAATTTTACCTAATGATGACGTACATTCATTTTCATGATTTATACAGTTATTGCATAAGATTTGTGGTCATTTACATCTTCCAGTTCAAGCGACATTAGGTAGCACAACTTCGTATTAAATTCTAGTTACATTTTCAGTCAATTACACAAGTGTGAAACAAGAACAAGACAGACTATTCCCTTCAGAATGCCTTCTCCACATTCGTCCAGATGCAAAGATGGCATAATGGAGACAGTTACGATGTTTATGGTAATCCCACACCAATTTGTGTTGCTTTGGTAGATTGTAGTGTAATGTAACAGCAAAAAAAAAAAAAATCAACAACCACAAAACCCCGAACAAGCTTAAGAGGCCAAGAAAATAATCAAACTTGCAGGCTGATAAGAACCGGACACTTCCTTTTCGGCAAGGCAAAGCTACTTCAAGTATTCAGAAAAGTGGAAAACAAAAAATAGTACTTTTTTTTCAGTAAAAAGGTAAAATAAGACTGTTTAACCACTGTGTAACAAGTCCCAGTACATTGGTGGCAGTGATTATACGTCATGCCAGAAGGAGCTGAAAACATCCTGACATAAAGCCATACTGAACAAAACAAACCCAGAACTAGAAAAACTGTGTGCTGACGCCTTTATCGGCTTGCCATGAAGAGTGTTTTAAGTGCATGACTGAAAATAAGCATGATGATGCCACTGAAGCCACTGCAAGTGAGTTACTGGGTGGCTCAACCTGGAACAGAGACAAGAGACTGCACACAGACAAGGGCACAGCTTAAGAGGCAGGATTACAGAAGTAAAGACAGACTGCAGGAGTGGCTCAGAACTCAGCTCACATTTGTTCTACACAGATGAAAGCTACAACATTTTTCTCCACAGCACAAAGAAAATACAAGCAAAAGATAAAGAAACAGACAAGAATCATTAAGTAATTTCTGAACAGTGAGACAATAAGGCAAAAATACGGTTTTGACCTCAAACACACCATCATCCTGGATATTTTCCTCTCCTTCATGCGGGACAGAGAGAAAAGGCAAACGATGAAAAAAGAGGAGGAAAGGTACACAGGATGACCACTTGGCACTTCCGAAAAGAAACATTTAACTAAAAAAAGAATCAAGGGACTTATAAATAGTAGCCAACTACCTTCCCCAAGCCTTTGTCAATACAGAGATGACCACAATAATGTCTATTTTGGTGACAAGTGTCTCAACGAGAAGGCAGCGCCCCAAAGGGCAGTTTCATTTGTACATATAAAAACAGTAGTTGTGGTAGATTCTATTCTTCACAGCAATTCACCAGTTATGTGACAGAGATTCAAGCAAAAACACCTTTTTAGAGGAACATTAAGGGATAATGAAAAGCATGTGGACACAGCTTACTGTGAATCCTCCACTTTGGATTTGCTGAGAAACTGATTCACCCAAAAAGTTTTACCCAGGTGAAAGTTAGTGGTACACAGCATGTGGTCATTAAGCCACAAAAGAATGTGATCCTGCAATACTGGTTGAGCACCTTCAATTCCCACAGGCTCGAATTAAAATTTCAACTGTTAAGCACTTTGATTATCCCATTCAACCTTTTTTTATTCCCCTTCCCCCTTTAAGTGGGGGACTCCAGTGATCATGGTACAACATTCCAGACAAAGTTCATTCCCCTCAGCTTTTTCATAGAATACAACACAGCATAGAACAGGACTTGGAAGAAAGTAAAAGGAAGAGGTTCAGTAAAGAGCAACATGAGAACACTAACTCTAAATGAGAGCTCAGTTTTACCACATTGAAAACCACGAGCGCAACTGCTCCAGTCCAGGTTCTAACTGCTCTCAGTGACCAGCATGGCACAAACAGCATGAAACCCCCATGGAAAGCAAAGGAAAACAGGATGTGCAAAGCAGGCAGTCCCTGTTGCTAAGCTGGAATTGATTGTGTTCCGACATGATTAACTCCTGAAAAATTGGTAAAATACGCTGGTGTCACATTACAATAAAAATAGTGTTTCAACTCTCACTACAAGAAGATTAAGGATTTTGTTCTGGTCCTGCCTAATCCATTCATGAATTGCAGGGCACAGCCCTTGCCACACTTGCCTGCCAGAAAAAGCAGCTCCGTTTTCTTGTGCTGAAAAAAGTAGCAGGCTTAGTGGTTATAAAGTTCGTGTTTTAAAGTGCACTGTCATTTTAAACAGACTTTCCCTATTAAAAAAAGAAAATAAAATCTTCTGATATCAACACCCTATAAAAATAACAGCTGCAATCCTCCTTCTAAAATTGCAACTTAAAATCAAGTTAGCCAGATTCAGGTCTTTTTCAAAAAAAGATATGAACCCAAAATAAAAAACCTTTCTGCAGAGAATTGCCAAGCAAAACCTCACACACTGTCCTACAAGCCCCTCTCCTAACAGCATCTCACAGAAAATCCATTCAGTTTCTTCCAGCTGACAACCTCAAGAAAACAGAGGTCTAAATAAATCAGTCCTTCCCACCAGTCACCTACATAACTGCAGGTGTGGGTGCTGGTGCAGTTTTTCCATCAACTCCTCCTCTGTAGGTTCTTCCAAAACATCTCTACAAAGAAAAAGCATGAGTTGTTAGGGGCAGCAAAGGGAGCTACTCAGCATTTGTTTTTGCAATGCACATACTGAGATGTAACATGCGCTTGTTTCAAGAATGAAACAAGGAATTAAAATTACAACAAGCTGATGCTCCCTAAAGATGCATCTACTTGCAAGTGATCCATCCTCTACAGATGTGTCATGGAAACCAGCAGCTGTTTTCCCACAAGAAGCAGGGAAGCAATTTCCTGCACACAGTACAATACAACTGAAGGTCAGTAGATTTGTTTTCCTGAAAAAACTCCCAAATGAGAACATGCTCCCAGTGCTACTATTGAGTATCCAACGTGCACCAGAAGTTCCACTAATGCACGATCATCAAGTATCAACTCACCACCCACAATTTCATAATAAGCCAAGAACATGCATCACTTTTCTCATCTTCCCTTTTCTTCTTTCCCTTGTTCTTTCCTCCCTCAGCAGTTGTTCCCCTCACCCCCAGCACCTCTTCTCCCATCCTGCTATGAGCACAAAGCATATAAAGGTTAGGCTACCAAGTCAGCTTAAAGCAGGCATAACTAAAACACTTGCTGAATTTCTTCAAACTAACAGATGAAACAGTTTGCTTCAGAAGGAGGAAACAGAAGACCTCTTGCAGCCAGCACACTTTTTTTAAAGTAGACAAACATAAAAAACTAGAGTGATTACTAAGTCCAGCCCAACTCACCTGAACATGAGTTCAACTGTCCTCTGGTATTCAATATCTGAAAGAGATTCTCGCTGGCAGCGACGGTCCCACTTGTGAATAAAGTTCTGAAATGTAAAAGGAACAGCAAAAAACACAAATGCTTCTTCTGATGGCACCAGAAGAGAGGTTATATCTGGTCACTATGTTTGCAGATAAGGTTTGGGGGGGGGGAGGTTTGTTTTTACACGGTGTCAGAGCATTGATTTATTTAGGCATCAGCTTATTTACTTGCTGCAGGTCGCTACTTTACTCAGGCCTTTGTTCAGCAATGAAATAACTTTCTCATCACAAACCGAAAGAACAGCAGAGCACAAGACAGCCCTGCTGCCTTCAGCTCCTAGCAAGGACTGCCTCCCCAAGACAACCATGTGAACTACCCACGAGATTTCACCTGCTTTAAAATTTCTTCCTCTTTAAAAACCCAACAATATACAAATATACTGCCAGTCCAGGCATCACAGCTTAAACTCAGCTACTGGTTTTGTCATGTTCCCTTATCCATTTTGATTAACTCTGACAAACGAATACCTAGGGGGTAGACATGAAGCTCAGGCAAAAAAAAAAAGGGGGGCGTAGAAAAATAGTGACATCCTGCTCTCCTGCTATGGAATGCTGCATCTTGGCTCTGACAGCAGCCTCTGGCCACAGCCCTGCTGAAGCAAGCAGGCAGAAGATGTTCTAGACTGAAAGTTTGCCATTCTTCCTACTGCAGTAAATTTTAATTCTCAGTACAGTCAGCAATGACAAGAACATCTCCAAAAGATACTTTCATAGCGTTTGAGATGGGGTGAAGTGCCCTCTACAGGTTCTCAGTTCCCTCCACTACCTGTAAGAGAAGTCTACAATGATGAACCTGGAGGAGATGGTTATGATTAGCATTTCCTTCATCAGACATTTGGATTTACAGGAAAGTATGCAATGAGAAACTAGCAGAACCACATGTTCTTCATGGCATTGTTTAGGCAACTGCACTCCCACAGCTTCTCTGAAAAACTCTAGAACATGATCTCTTGAAAATAAGTAATCAGTTCCACTCCTCTAGTGTGGAACTGAACAATGGTGGCAATTCAGACTGGAGTGGGAAGAAACACAGGAGAACCAAATAAAATAAAAATTTAAAATTTAAATTGCTCACTTCATTTGCTGACAAATTAAAATGCAAAAAGCCTGCAGCTTGAATAACTAATGCTGAATTTAAATGTTAATGTACAAGAGGCAAGCAATTTTATAATACTTTAAATATTTCTCATCTTTATAATAAAGAGAGTGATGCAATGAAATTGTACATAGCCAATGAGACACAACCAGTTTTGTAACAAAATTGCAAATAAAACATACAATTCTCTAGGAGAAAGAAAATATTTCCGCAGCTCCTTGGGCAGACAGAAGCAAGGAGAAACAAAGTAAGCACACACACAAACCAAACATAAAGTTGTCTGGGTTCTTTTCATTTTCTACACAAATTAGAACCCACTTTCAGGATCTCACACCAAATAAATACTCACCTCCAGAAGTAAAGCTACGAAGAGATTAACCCAGATGACAGAGGAGATCAACCACCAGGCTACAAAATAGATCTTTGCCCACCTGCAGATCAGATGAACAGACAATACATAAAGGAGGCAGTAAATAACCTCAGCCTGAAAGTGAGCAGAGCACCACGAAATCACTTTTTTTCCTTGAAATATAATACTACTACTTTCTTAATGGAAAAGAGGGTCTGGATCAAAAAATTAAAAATAAAAAATGTTTGCTTTTCATTAAGTTAGCCAAACAGACTCACTCTCCAGGGTCAACCAGCCAAGGGTCACTGGAACAGCTCAAACCAGGCACTGTCCAGTTCATTCAAGCATTCCCATGAAGTCAGTAAATACAAATGAGAGATATGCCCAAGGTTTTAAGTCTACAAAAAATTGTTCACCCACAAAGAAAACACAGAAGCACTAGGTTTATTTCCTACATACCTGAACTATCCAAAAGAAAGGAAAGCAGCACTTCTCTGAGCGGATGGTAGGAACTGTGCTATGTGTATACTTCTTGTTCAGGTACCTTATAAGCTGGATTTATACAGGACTTCTTCAGAATGATTACAGCTACTTACGGACTTGAATATCTTGAAAATGCATCCAAAAAGACTTGCCAGTTGTTCACCACCATCACATCCCAGAGCGTCACCACTGCTGCCTACATAACGTGAGCAGAGCAGAGTTTAAGTGGCTGTATCACAGATTTAAGCCTCAAAAAATGAGGAGGAAAGACAAGCAGAGAAGGGAAGAAGGAGGGATTTCATCCATGATCAGACTCACAGCAAAGTCATCGAAGTTGTTGGGCCAATATTCCAGCTGTTCATAGGTCCCACACTGCAGAGTGCCATTGTCATATGTTGTGTTGGCAGCACTGCAAGAGAATTACAGGCTGGTGTGAACACAGCTCCCTGTGAACTCTGCTTCAGAATTCCTCTGAGCTCCTTGTAGAAAGTTAGAGTATCTCACAGAGGCAGAAAACAAGGGAAACAGTTCAAAAAAGCATTTCAGATAAAGCAGGGTAAAAATCCAAGCTACAGACAAGCATTCCTGCAATTTCAATGCAGCAAGAAGAAACAGAAGGAGTAACAGATAATGAAGTCTTGTGATTTAACATAAAAAGTAGGGTGGCTCAAAGAATGAGAGAAAAGAAAAACCCAGCAAAACCAAACACAAACAGCTCAGAGGTAAAAAGCTGCAGATGCTTTTGAAAAACAGATTCTTTCTGAGCAGTGATGTTTAGAATGTTACCTGGTATTTCCCAAGGGAACAACAGCACCTTTAAATAGCATTATGCCAGTAATAGCAAATGCATAGAAAACCACCTAGAAGGAACACAACCAACTATTAGCTTTGAATATTTCTGTCACTAAATAAGAAAGCAAAATGCAATTAACACGGAATTTATTGTATATTTAGTACCACAGTTAAGGTAATTTCATCAAGAACAGTGCCTGAAGCTTTTAAAGTGAAAATACTTCTCAACTGCTTGCTCTTTTTAATATTCTACTTAACTGTCAGTTGTTAAAAAGCATTAAATCATTTTATCATCTATTTTACTTCTCTGTGTCTCAGAATGCTGATATTTAACGATATACATTGCAGAATAGCGACTTAAAACCAAAACTCAGTACCAGTATTTACTAAGAAAAATATAAATATCTGAGGCGTTTTCTGCTAGATTCAATGAAAGTAAGCTTTTACTTAGTTTAACTAAAAGACAAAACTAAGTCAGAATTTTATATTCCATCAACAACTTCATTAAAAAACGTTAATTATTCTAAAAATAAAGTTTTCAATAACACAAAGCATTTGGGAACTTCTGTCTTTTAATAGTTAGAAATGCAAACTACTTTTTAAAGAGACACCTTTCAGTCTTTAGCAGTTGCCTAGGTGATTTTGTAATTTTTATCCTAAAAATACTGTTCTATAAATAATAACCTACAGCTTTGCTTCTCTGAGAAGGAGCCATTTGTCCCAGGAAAGCTTGAAGCAAGCTGAGTCTTCATGCAAAAAGTCTTTTTTTTTTTTTGTATTTTTCTACAAAACAAACCCAGGAATGGGAAGTCTGGAAGGAATAGAAGAGAACTGCCCTGGCCTATGAACTTTGAACACCACTGGAGTAAGCTGAAGATGACATTTCACAGCCTGCCAGAAGACAGGGTATCTGGCCTAGCAATAAAATTAATTTTATTCTTTGAAAAAAGATACATTTAAAACACTCACTGCCCGAGAAATTAGCTAGTAAGTTACATTATTTTATCAGCATGTGTGTTCCAGGCTAACTTTAGGAAAGATATTTTGCATCAGCTGGCAATGGAGTCAGATTTCACTACAGCAGAAGCTCAGTGAGAGCTTCTACGTGGCCTCAACTAAAAGCAAATTAAATCAATGGAAGGGGCAAACACTGTGGCAGGCTTGTCTCATAAGCGTGACTTGTACAGGACAAGAAGGTTTTTACCATCTTAGTTTTGCCCCAAGATCTTTATTTCAAAGTGCAACACAAGCCAGTTTAAGGCCTATCCTCTACAGATAAAAGCAGAGATTATTAATGACAAACATAGATATTCTGGTTAAATTGCATGCTAGGTATATAGGCTAGAACAACAAATTATTGGTCTTTAACCACTCAAATTAAGGGACCCTACAAAAACCCATAAACAATAGCAAAACCAAACCTACCCAGGTACTTCTTTGCCTTACTAGGAAGACATGGCTGCAAAGCCAGAAACTCAAGAATTGGGAGAATTTATGTAATGGACATCACACATTGTGATCCACCCTTTAATCACATGATTGCTGAGTCTGTGTTCTACACAGACACACCTAAAACAGGATGGCAGAGGCTCTTAAAAAATCATGTCCAAACATGCCATCTCAAGACTTTCTCAACCAAAAACAAGTTTAAAGTTGTTTTGCTATTTAATTTAACAGAAGCAAATCAGGGTAAGGGAAACTGGTCTACTTTTAGCATGGATGAATTTTTATTTGAACCCACACAACCCAAGCTAAGGCAAACATTCAAAGGAAGCTTGAATCAATCTTTTAAAGATACTCCTGCTAAATGAGGCACTGCCACTGCGTGCTGGCCATCACAAAACAGCAGTTTATTGTGGCTTTCCAAGACATGCCCTGGAGAAGAACTAGCTGGTTAAGGTGAAATGTTACTGCTCATGGTGATTGTACAAGAACCTTGTTAACTTTGTTGGTGACATACCCTTATTATACTATAACAAAGGAAATTACAATCTTGCATCATGACTTACCACAAGGATTCCTGCAAAGGCTCTTAAGTTTTTCACCAGATCCAGCAGTGTAGTAACAACCAAAGCCATGAACTGAAACAGAGCAGAATTTTGTATGACATCCATCACACTTCCAACCCATTTCAAACTTTTACTAAAAGGACAAAGAATCACATCAAGAGAACTTGCCTGCCCCCTCACCAGAGAAAACCAGCTCAAGGGTCAGCGATTTTGTGAGGGGCTGTGCAAAAGTCAGGACAGCTAGAGCTGAGCTAGCCCACTCATGTGCGAGAGAATTGCAACCTACACGTTATTCTGAAAGGCTCTAACAAAATTTATAGCTTGACCAACAAAGAAATCCAAGTTACGGAGGGAAAAGCAATCACCTTCATGTTGGGGATAATCCGCAGGAACCTGAACACAATTAACATGTTCACCAGTCGCACCATATCCCACAGGGATAACAAGCCCATGAACTCAGGTCTCCTAGGAAAGGCGGAAGAAAATAACAAATCAGAGGAACAGCCCAGGACAGAAAGACACAGTTAAATCTACTGGGTTACAGGTAATGTAAGTACATTGATTTATTTAGCAGGAATCTCAGCTACAGTAAACTAATAACTGATGAAGGAAGGAATCCCTTTAGTCTGGGCTCTTAAATGTACTTAGAGAGCTCTTTGAAGTGCATGTTTGTGCCTTCTGCTGGGGAGGAGGCACCAAAGAGGGTCCTTTCAGAAAACAAAGTGAATCAAAAGGACTTCTAGAGGGATATACTTCAGGAACTTGCACAAAGATGGGCATTAATCCTTCAGGGTATGTCTGGCTGAAGAAGAGCTTTGAAAACAGCACGAAGTTAAAAGACTGTCTTGTCAACCTTCTTCCTTCTATGTGTATATTCCATGGGAGATGGGCATACACTTCAAAACTTAGCCTGAATTTTAGCTTTTACATGAGCATGCTGAATGCTTCTTGGCTGGAAAGGAGGCCGGGTGGTGGGGGACTAAAACCGCTAATGACAAAGGCCCTCGGTAACAGGGATGCTAAATCATGATTCGTACCTCCAATGTATTCATCTCTAATAATGAAAAAAATTATTTAAGATAACCCTGAGTAGAAGGCATATTCTAGATAACAGCAACATCATTGTCCTGCCCTGAAGGTGGTGATTGCTTGGTCTGTGGATGAAACACCAGCACTCATCAGGACTCAGAGTGACTCATTTGGGTTGTAATCTGTTTGCAGTGACTGACACAAAGACCTAACAAGAATTACTGGTGCTCCAAGATGACAAAGCAAACAATTGCCTACATTTAAGAATCAAAGGGCAAAATCAAACCCAAACATAATGATAACATCAATAATTAACATCATTAGTCTGTAGCAATTACTCTTCTGGCAACCATCACTTCTGGGTGATAGGAAAACAAGTAGTATTCAAATATAAACCCTCCTAAAACCATCAAGTCTGACTTGTCTAACTCTCTTCAGAGATTCTACTGTAAATTAGGAGAACTTCTTGACGGCAACATAACAAATATCCTGAAAAATCAGGGACTGCCAATGTCTTAAGCGTGAGCTTGTACGAAGACAAAGTAACAGAATGTGTTATGAATCACCCATGAAGATTCAAAAAATCTTCCAGAATTCCTTTGCTTTCCTCTTTTCTTGTGGAGACAGCTTTCAAATTTTAAGATGAAGCAATGATTGTTGTTTTTTACAACAAAAAGAAATCAGGATAGTTATCCAAAAGCTGTTTGAACTTAAGAAAATCAAAATACAACTGCTTGCTATTCCAATATAGACAAACAGTGTAAGTCCACGGGAATTTTCTTACTACATTTTGCAGCATGAAAAAAACCTCAACCTTTCAATCTATATACATGGTTGAAGAGGTTTCATCAGCTGTTTGGGAGTTCATATAATTGGATCTATGGACAAGCTGATTCTGAAACATAGTAGGTTATAGACGGTTGTGTGTGCTGTACCAAATTCCCACTCTTGCACCCCTCGTAAGCACAGATCTGCCAAGATATTATTTTAAATCAAATTACAATTAAAACAAATGCATCCTTCTCAGAAGAGCTACACAGAACTCTAAAATACTAGGGAAAAAAAACTCTTTCACTTTCACATATTGCATGACCTCTAGTGACTACGAGGGTGAGAAATTCTATCAAATTTGGTAAACTGAAGGCTGGGCTGACAATCACAGCATCATGACATGTATGACTATGTCACACAGCACGTGTGACTATGACAGTGTGTGTGTATTCCCTGACCCACCCCAGCCACTGAGCAAAGTGCAGCAGGTCACAGAGGTTACTCACCAGCCAGGGTGAGGAAATCCATACACAGAAAAAGTTGCTATCTCCAGTATCTTTAGTTAGGAAAGAAAAACGAAACAAAACAAAACAAAAGTCAGAACTTCACTTTGTAATTCTGCGTTTCAGAAATTATGTAAGCTTCTTGACAGGAAACATTTTCAAGAGCTTTAAGCCACTAATTTGACTCTCTTTAAAGCTCTGAATTGTCACATTTGTCTAGTTATTCCCCAAATTAACCAAATGTACATAGAGCATCCAATAGTGACACATAAAAGGATATACAGTGAATACAATCAACCATGAATTTGACCTCATCTGCCACAGGGGCGTCAGGCTTTGACCAGATAATTATTACAATAGTCTGACAATTTTTTTTTAAATTTAAAGAGAAAAGTGTTTTTAAACTACGAAACAGAATGCCTCGTGCAATTATTCCAAGAGATGAATTTTTCCAAATAAAATTAAAAAGGTTTCTTATCAGGAAAAGCACCTTTTCCATGGATTTAAATAAACCTATCTTCAGAACACAGACCCTAAGAGAACCACGTACCACCATGTAAACTTTCCAGCCACAGAAACCCACAGCGCTGGCTCATGTTGTTCAGCTCAGCAGACCAGTGCTGAAAAAAAAGCAATCCCACCAGCACTTGTAGTTCCCTAACCTCCCTAGCCAACAAATCCAAGAACGTGTAAGCTAACAAAACACTTACCAGCAAAATTACAGTCAGGAGTCCATCAAATCTATTGCTTGGGTAAGACAAGTATCTTCTCAAGCCCATTGCTAAGATTTTCAGCAACATTTCCAGCAGATAGTATAGGATGAAGAAGCAGTTGATAGCCTTCACCCCCCAAAATAAAAACAACCATTAGAATTACTGACATCTCAGGGAACAGCAATAACCTTATGGAATACTGTTGCACCTTACCCCCAGGAAGAAGTCATCTCTTTCAGACGGCTGCTTATCTGCATCCATCACCAAAACCACCTTAAACGAAAAATAGTTTATGAATCTACTGCTTTACTGCTACATAAAATACATTCTTAAGCACAAGAACAGTTTTTCTTGCTTTGAACAGACCTTTTCAAGCAGTTCAAAATACATTTTTAACTGCAGGTATTCCCTCTTAAGACTTTGCATGACTAAAGCATGCCAAAAACCCAGCTGCTAGAAAAAGTAGTTATTTAAAGAGAAATTAAAGAACAAAAGCAGAAATTAAATCTGTAGCAGAGAAAAACCAAAAAGCAATCACAAAAAGAAAAAAACACAGCCCCACAACAAAAAAACCTTTACTTACACAAATAGAAATAATGTTTGCAAGGGCTACCACATTCCCCAAGTAGCCAAAGTAGGGATGGCCAAAGGCAAACTGCATTTTCTGCATAAAATGGGATTGGTACTCTGGACTGGGAGGGTGCTGAAAAGAACACAAAGGATTTGCTGAGTCATAAAGCATAAGCATTTTAATAATAATAAAATAATTTAAAAAACACATCCCATCTCAGATTTAAAAAACCCCAGACATTTTCAAAGCAAAACTTCAGGGCCACAGGCTAATTTTGACATTGCATCTGGAAAATGTTTTCCAGCTGTGGCTATTAGCAGCAAGAGACCATTCCTGATTATGGCACAGCACAAGGTAATGGCAAAGAAGGGAGACAACCCAACCTCTCTCCAATGCCCCAAGCAGATAAACAAAACACCAAGCTACTAACTGTATACATCCCTTCCCCATTTCCCAACACTTAATTCAGAAGTCTTAATTACACGAAAACATAGAAGAGAACATTTGCTAACCCTCAAATAGTTTAGTGTTTTGTTTTTTCTTTCTCTCTCTCCAGGTGGAGAAAACTGCATCTTCACCTGAAGACCGAGAGAATCCACATTTTGTTCTTCATTCAGGGATTGGAGAAAAAAAGACTTCGAGCTATTTTGCCTGACCAACTCACTTAAAAATGCTGACAGAATAAACAAAGATGCATTTTGTACATTTAACACCACCTGGTAATCTGAAACTAGTGCTGTAAAAGCCCCCAGAGCAATTTCGTTTGTGGCTATAAAAGCAGCTCATGAAAAGCTTAAAAATCAATGCCATGTGATCACACCTTGTGTTCACATGTTGCAAAGTTTGTTTATACACTTTATACTAGAGTACTCTCACTTGTTTTTGCACAAGACCAGACGACTTCTGATGCTTTACAAATGATGGTCACATACATACTTGCTTAATGGCATCTTTGTCTAGTTCTTCAAAGAGTTTCTGGAACTGGGCAGCTGACAGCTGGTCACAGGAGCGCATTTTGAGTGACTTCACATGAAAGAGAAACATTCAGATTAACATCTGCAATAGGCACATCTGCAAAGTTTGCCAAAACCCCTCAGACTACCTTGGAAATCTAGGAATAAAGATGTAATTCAAGCTGCTAGAGTAAGGTTCAATATTGCTCTGCTCTAACACAACACTGCCACATGACTGGAGGACGTGTCTGGCCATTTCTGTTTTCCCTCTCTGGGAACACATGCTCTTTTGACAAACTCAAATCTTTAGTCCCATGTAGCAGTGCCACTATTCTGCTATGATCCAAGGAATGCTGCAACAGAGGGCAGATCTCTGGATTTGCTAGTCAGGATTGACAGCCACCAACATAAAGGCTAAGAAAATCCAGTTCTTACTCTCATGATGGCTTGCTTGCAGCGAGAATCCATCTCAGTTTTCTGGAGCACCTGTAGTAAGGCCCCAACGCTGACACAGGACCTATTTAAAAGAAAACAGAATGGGCCCTGCTACAGGTAACTTTATAGATGGCAAAATGAGCTGTTCCAAATGCGTTCCTGCCTCTTTCTTGTTTTGAAAAGCAGATAAAATTAGAAGTAGGAAAGAAGGAAACAGACACCATAAGAGTCGCAAATAGTGAACATCCAGTTAAAGAAAAAATAAATAAATGAGATGAGCAACAAACTGCCATTTTCAAGAACAGATCCTCAGTAAATATACTAAAACAAAACAAGATAACCAAATATCTACTCTTTTTTTTTTTTTTGCTAGATAACCTACTGTTTCAAGATTCTTCACTTACTGTTGTGCACTAGCAGGAGTCTCTTTCAGGGAAGACAGCACCTCAAACGCAGCCCGGATTCCCAGCCGCCTCCTGAAGAGGGAGGACTGAACTGATTTCTGAGCAGTAAAAACACCACAGAGGAAACAATTTACTCACACTTCAGGCACTACTGTGTCCTATGGCCAGATAATATACTGATCCTCGGGCACACATCCCAGATTTGTGATTAGAGATCAGAACAGGAGACTGCCCTAGGCCTCACTCCCTCCAAGAACCCCGTGTACAAGGAGGAAGGAAGCAAGTAAGCGAACAACTCCCTGGAATTCAAGTAAACATCCAGGTTATGGTTTATTTTCAATTATGGAGTGCATAGGCACATGCCTGTTCCAGAGACACTGGCAACAGCAAAGCTCAAGCATTCACAGAAATTCACACTAGTGTGCAGAGAGGAGATTAGAGAGCTTGTCCAGCTCCAGCTTCTTGCGTAAAAGCACAAATCCAGAGCCACGGTTTTTCATGCTTTTTTTTATTATAGTAATCACTTTCAAACTCAGTTACTTTACTAGTAGTCAGATTATGTCATGATGTCATGTGAGAAGGAAGAAAACTGAGAAAGAAGGTATGAAACAAAGGAGAAGGAAAGGATTAGCAAAAATCCTCTCTGCACCTATTCTGTTTACACATCCCTCTGCCACAAGAGGGTGGGGTCCATTCCTTCTGTGTAACATTGTCTTGGGCTTATTATCCAACAAACTTTACCTTCTCTCTGGAACTCTACTAGAGAAGCTACTGGGCCAATCTGGGTAAGGCCTTGAATAACCTGGTCCAGTGCGAGGTGTCCCTGCCCATGGCAGGGGGGTTGGGACTGAGTGATCTTTAAGGTCCCTTCCAACCCCTTACCATTCTATGATCTGCAAAAAGAGCTATTTAAACAGCACAGCAGATTTCCTTCACAGAGACCACGTTTAAGTTACTCCTGTCCCTGTTCAGTCATACAACAGTTCCTTTGTTTTTTTCCCCTGTAACAGTCAAAACGCAGATCCACAGCATACATGGAAGTATGCAAGCAGGTCATTTTGTCACGGAAGGGGATCAAGCTGTAACAGCATATAAAGGGAAAAGTACCTACATCAAAGAACATTTAGTACCTTAAAACTGCATCTGCAACCAGAATGGGAGGGTTGCTTTAGTACACAGATGAAAATACTTCAAAGGTTCAAGGTTATGGCAGAACACAGAAATCAGGAATGCTTCACTCACCAGAAGGTACCCTCGAAACTGATTGTATATTATTGCTGTAAGTAAATTCATCAAAAACAAGTTGCCTATTGGAGAAAAAGAGGCAGTAAAATTTAATGAAAAATATCTGTTTCTCAAAGAAGTTTCACTGTATGCAGTAAATCAGATGTAAAACTTAAAAAGGGGTTGGTTTTCTCGTGTTTCATTTCCAAAATGTTTTTAATGTTTGAATATACTGTAATGTATCTATTTCCCTGTGACATGTTACCAAAAAACTCCAAACCATAAATCCCTTCCATGAAAATGATCTTACAGACACTATGCAATCATTGGAAGAATCACAAAAATTGAGAAATTCATGATTAAACCTTCCTAGGAAAATAAAACACTGTAGCTGGTATGCCCAAGTGCCAAAGTTGAAATGCATTTACATTGCTGAAGACAAGAGGTAACTTACCTAATACAGTGAAGAGGATGAAGAAGATTGAATATGCTCGATTCTTAGAATATGCAGGTATCATCACTGTATCAAATTTAACAAAAATAGGAAATAATATTTTAATGCTTGAGATGCACAGTGGAGACCTCTATGAATTTTCAGCAATTGGTAAAAGCTCTCATACAGGTGGACTTTAGCGTGGTATATATAATTACACCACAGAAAGGCAAGAATCAAGTTACTAAAGGCATGAAAAACCTTTACACAACCTTCCTCTGGCTACACTAAGAACTATCAGCTGAAAGAATGGTTACAGTAGTCTGAACAGAGTAATCTTACTCTGTTGTTCTTCAAAAGGAGAGGCAAGAGTTATTTCTGAAAGACTGCTCACCATCAGGATTATTTGCAGTAGTCAGCAGGACCAGCAATGACGTCAGGGAATCCGGCAAATTCCGGAAATACACCACCCACTCCTTATCCTGCTGGTTATCCTAGCCAAAGAGATGCTCATTGTTAAGAAAAATACCAAGGAATCCCTGTCTTACCAAGGAAGGGGGAAAAAAAATTTAAAAAAATTTTTTTTAAATTAACATCAGTCAACAATCAATTTCTTACACACATAATAAAATCTACCCCGTGGAAAAAGCAAAAGCCAAACATAAACATTAGGAGAATGTGTATGAATACAGAGCAATCACATCACTTACTAATAGCAATTAAAAAACACAAGGAAGAACAGGAAGCTCCACATGGAAGTTATGTCTAGCTAGCATCTCAGACTCAGGAAGAACAATCATGTCACAAACTGACAGTATAGGACTCTGAAGCAACCCTGGGTTGATAGAAAAAGCATCACCTCTTAGTCTGCCAGAGATACTGGTATACTGCAGATAGAAGGACTCCCTGAACATGATTTTAAAAAAAATACACAGAAAAACCAAAGAAACAAACCAGCTTCCTCAGTAATGAAGAGGGGCCTCAATCACAAAAGATCCTGCCTATAAACTCCTCTCAAACACCTGCAGCTCTGCCACCATACTCAGAGTGTCTCTCATGCTCCCTTTGACTTCCAAATAGAAAACTTAAAATCCTCTGAATTGGTTTTTTGTTACTAAAGTTACAGAATTTACCACCACTACTCAAAACAGGATTTTCCCTTTCCTCCTGCTATCCCCTCAGATATGGAACTAACTAACTATCTGTAACCAACATTCATGCACAGTACAGGAACTGCTGGGCAAGTAGGAAACAGGCAACTGTTCTGTTTTGAAAAGAATCAAGATCTAAAATGCTGTGTATAGTATCAATGAAAACATCACATAAAGCTTAAACATCTTGGGGAAAGGAAATTAATAAAAAAAGATCAGTGCCACAGCACCCAAAAATATATTTGCAATTACTTTGGCAAGTAAGGTCATCAAAATTATTTTGTGGCTCAGTGGAAACATCAAATGATCTGCAAAAGCTCCAGTAGTGTCAGAACCTTCATCAAAACACACTGGGAGGCTGATACTGGATCCTCCACATATTTTTTTTCCTGAGGTCGAGAAGAGACAGATAAAAAAGATGCAGAGTGCAAACAACACAAACATGAGTCAGGCAGCACAGGACAAACAGCTCTTGAATCTGCTGCAAAGACTGGAATATGTAACCCTAGAGGACATACACAAGACAATGCAAAAATGCAGAGTCATGAATTTCATTACTAAACCTACTTTTAGAACTCGCCTGCGGTGTTTTGCCGTGTTAGATAAAATTAGTTTGTATGGATGTCAGAGCAACACACCAAAATAGGAAAGTCCTCTCTCTAATTTGTTATTTTTTACCTCAATGCACACAAAAGTGACTGGTTTAGGTATGCAAATTATAAATATATATCTGCTGGGGAAGCTCATAACTGAAACTAGATGTGACAAACAGAGATAATACAAAGGTTCAGAAGGCAACTAAACAAAGTGGGAAAACAGAGCTCTGCTTCTAATTCCAGAGATTCTGTAACTTGGGAATTCAGGGAATTTGCTGATCATAAGAAGGCCCAAGTGCAAATTACAGTAGAAATGAAGGTGCAAAACTGAGATTTAGGACAGGATCAAAATTACTGGGAGAAGTATGCAAGAAATTTTTGTATTCACAGTAACATTTATGGAAGGCCTTAAAAAGTAAGAACAAAAAAAACCCCAAATAGTCTGAGTGTGATAAATTAAGACACAGAAGTTTAGAAGAGAAGCAACATACCGAGATTACTGGAACACAAAAATTATTTTAACCACAAAATTTCAAATTTGCTTTTCAGAAGCAGGAAGAGAAAAACTAGAGGAAAACCCAAAGAGCTTAGAAACCAAAACTAACACAGGCAAAAACCTACCAGGGCATGGCCAGGGATAGCAGTATTGAAAGGTGAGGAAACATAGAAGACACTAGTTAGCAAAAAGTTAGATAGAGAAGAGGAAAAAAAAGAAATTAATGATAATATAAATGAAAAAGTGATGAGAGCTTTGGAGACAGAACAGCACAGAGAGTTTCAGCAACAGCAGAGAAAGTAACTCAAAGGATCAAACTGGATAAATGTATGAGGAAGTCTCCTGCATACATGAATACTATGCACATGTTAGAACTCTCCAAATGGACTTCAAAACTTATCTCAGCAAGTCTGACAAGGTAACGTGACCTTTTCAAGGGAAACGAGTTTCACTAGTTTGACTATAAAACTAGGCAAGAAGCAGCTGTGCAAAGTAGAGAAAAGAGGCACCCAGATCTACCAGAGCAGCAATAAAATTGATTACCTTTGTTCGAGCAAAGAGCAGCATGGCAAACATGGTAAAGAGGGACAGATGAACAGCCAGTAGCAGAACAACACTGTTGGAGAGAAAATGTATCACAGGCATTAATAGTAATTTTATCTTATTCTTAATATCCTCTGCTAAATACACAAAATGATGCCATATAAAGAAAGCCAGGGGTATTTTTAAGAAGTTATATGGAGACAACAGGAGGAGATGTGAGTTTTGATTCAAAATAAAAATCACACTTGTGTGCCTCAGTTCTTCCCTTACAAGAGGGCTTACAAAAGCAGAATTAAAACCTCCCGCTCAACTAGCATGAAAAATCTATGTCACATATATAGCCATGTCACAGTCCAGAGATCCTTTACAGACTAAAGGCAATCAAAAAGTTACCACAGCCTCCACCCACTGTGACCTGATCTCACTGACCACTTAGCTACCCCATCCAGAAGGAAGATGCTCAGATGCCCCACACCAGAACACAAAGGACAACAACCTGCCTGCTGTGAAAGGATGTTTTCTGTGCCATTACCCACCTCGCCATTTCAGGCAGTGTGCTGTTGATACTTTTTAATGTTTTCTTCATCATAGAAGAATTCTGGAGGAGAAAGAAGGGGCGAAGGATTCTTCTTATTCTCACACTCTGCAAAAACCAATGGATCAGACACTGAGTTCCTGCAAGACTGGCAGCACAAATACTTTTAACGCAAGTTTGTCAAAAAGCACTGACAGGCTTCAACGAAGTCAACAATGTAACAGAAAGAGAAGTGAGTCCTGCTCTTCTGAACTAACAAAACACCAAAAGAGATCCCACACCTCATTAAAATGAGGAGTGGTTACTTTAAAAACACACACTGACATTTCAATAGTCTCATCAGGCCACTAATTAGAAACAATACAATTTTATTGCTCAGTAGACATAACAATCTGGCAAGAGATGCTATTTTTGTATTTTCTGCCAAGGTCCATCTCAGGAAAGGGACTAATAGAGAGCTACTTTCAATAAAAACAAACACACGTTCTAAAAATAAGCGCTTGATTTCAATTTTCAGACTGTTTGTTTCATAACTAAAGGGCCTGCTTATTACTTAGCAATTTCTGTCTCTGACCAGACTCAAACTGTAATTGCTTTTTTTCCCCACAACACAACAGCAAATAATCTGTTTGATTCTTGCAGTCAAGACATTTGCAAGCTTTCAAATTATTCCTGTTACTCATTTGCTATTTCAAGTGTTTCAGCATCCTGCATTTTAGGATCAGTCTTCTGTGGGCCACACTTAGCAGCAAAATAACATAAAAATCACTTTCTTTATTGCTATTCTCTTGTTCATCCACGCCAGCAGTTCAACTGCTCCTTCTGCCACTGCTTTGTGTGAGAGGCTCCTGTTCAAACTACCTGTCCACTATCACACCTCAAGATTTTACAACATTTTAAGATCATCTCTCTCTCTCATTGACTTCCCAGCATTTTTACCACACTAGTATTTTCTCAACAAGGATTGCAAGTGCACAACAACTAATTTAATGTAAATCTACGGCAGACAAAACCAACAGGGAGAGTGCATTACTACATCAAGGAGGGCACTTCTAGAACCATTTCACAAATCTGATGCTCCTCCCAGGACACAACTGAACACAGCACAGCTTCAGGTTAGAAAGCAGCTGTTAAATTACATAATCACCTTTTTCTTATACATCACTACAGAGGCTTTGCCATTCAGTCAAGTTAAGAATATAATTCTCCAACTGCACAACAAAATCGGTGCCAGGCAACGAGTTTTCCCTGCACTCTTTGACTGCTGAGAGACTAAAGCAATGAGTGTTATTTAATTTTACCAACTAACACAAAATTTACATTAAGAATCAAACAGAATTCTTTGCTAAGCTACATTACAAGGAACTTTTTCTGTGTTTCAGGGCATTATCCAGCTATCAAAGACCAAAGTCAACCATCTCACCCTCCTCTTTTAATTCTCCAATACACCACATACACCCTGCTGACTCTCCCTTTGCAGGTTCTTCTCCTCTGCCACTCTCCACAATTAAGCTGCTGATTATTTCTGCAGAAAGCAGTTCTTACCTCTTTGCAGAAAAAACTCAGTGACACAATCCAATCAGTAAGGGACACAATTAATGTCAGTATATAAGCCATTAGCCATTTATTTTTCCAAAATTCTTTCCATCCAATTAAGTAACTCTGGACAAGGAAAAAAAAAGAACAACCAAAACTTACTTTAATAATAAAATCCAATACCCTAATAAGTCAGCACTGCTTGTTTTTTCCAAGTATTTGTAATTTTACATCAGTGCTCTTAAAAAGCTCTCCAAAATCCAAACAAAACCAGATTGTTGAGAGATTTTTTTCTACAAAAATTAAATAAAGGTCAGTAAAAGTGAGAGGTGCACATAGGCCATGAGAGAGAAATCTTCTGAATGCAAGAAAAATCACCACTTAATAAACATAAAAAGGGATTTTCCAGAAATAAGTTTCCCAAGAAAGGTCAGTTTCTGACTACTTTTATTTTGTATAAATGAATGGACATATATATTTATTATATACCTCAATTTTATAGCCTAATACAAGCAGCTAAGCCAAAATAATTGCACTCTTAGCAAAATTTGCTTCACTTATTCCACACAATTAGAAAAATCAGGTTTAAAAAAAGGGAATAAATGTCTTAATTTAGTAAATATACACTTGCTGATTTCTCCTGAAATGAGGCTCTAATAAAGCAAGGCTATTTCATCCTGCAAAGGCAAGATTTGAAAAACAGTTCTACCACACACCTACTGTTTCATTCAATACCAAGTGAAGGAGATGCTCACCTTCACAGATACATCAACCACGAACACAAGGAAGCAGAGCAGCTCAATGCTCTCTGTGAGGCCACAGGGAGGATTCCAGGCAGGAAGGCGGTACCGGACATCCGACGTGACGGTGAGCGAAGAAGGTTCTTCAATGAAAGCCAAAGCCAAGATTACAGTAATGGTTAAGCTCAAAATCCTGTTTGGAGAGAGATTAAATTAAGGATAAAACCAACAAAACCATAAAAGAAGAACCAAGAAGAAAAAACCCAAAACAAAACCCAAAAAACAGCCACAAAATGAGTCAAAAGAATAACAAAATACTTACAGTAAAGCAATTTTCTTTGAAGTAAACCAAGTTTTATGATACCATATTTCACTCAAATGGGTTAGACCACAAAGCAGCACTTGACTAGCATGTTGTTGCCTGCTTTGGTGATGTAACTGCTGACCACCAAATAACCTGAGGTGGTGTCCTTTTGAAACTTACAGCAGCAAACAGTCTTGCTGCTAGCCAACATGTTTAGAAATAGACACTTTGAAAACTAAATGCACAGTGCTGTAAATCATGCTAATTAGTCCATTCATGCAACAGTCCTATGGCTGTTCCAAAGAGCCATCTACGTCATCACACTTCCATAAAACTTGCTGCTTTCCACTTTATCATGTTCACATGTGGTCAATCCCCTTGCTTCCCACAGTAAGTTCTTATTAAGACAAAAGCATAATTATTTAATAAACAAGAAAGACGAAGAGTAATTCTTAAAAAAGACTAACTCCTAAATGGAAAAGCAAAAAGAATAAGTTCTTACCACTGGCAAGTCCTAGAATAGTACCATCGATAAAGCCACAGGGATTTGGAGTCCACACGGTGATTTATAGATCGATACTGAAGGCAGGAAGCAAAAAGGCTAATTCAGACATTACATTCAGTCTGTCTCAAAGACAAAGATCAAGTTACCAAAGCAAACCAAATCAGTACATGTTATTAATTACTAAAGTATCGGGTCACCCATGACCACAGAGCTACTCTACATGTGTGAAAAGCGAAAGATTTTAAAGAAGTTCTCCTATCTAAAGACCACACAGCTGCTCAGATAGTTAAACTGTATGGCAGTCATCTGAAGCAAGCACTGTCATCATTTCAAATAACAGCATTTGTAATAATTCAGTGACTATTCTACATACTCACCAAAATGGTCCACCCACCTAATTCCCCTCTCTAACATTCAATCCACTCACGGGTCTTCTTTTGTCTTTCTCTTCCAAGAAGCCATAAGATGCAAACAAATTAATTCTGAATAGAAGAGACCTCAACCTATGTCTTTGAATAAAACACGCTTTAAGATCAGGAAGTGCCTGTGATCCTTCAGGAATCCCCAAAATCTGCTCCATCCCTCCTCTGCGGCTGCTGGGCTGCTCTTACTCTGCCACCACTGAGAAGTAGCTGCTTCCAGAAAGGTGGCCACACCTTAAATACATCTGACCCCCGGAAATCACCCAACCAAAAGCCACCGAGATGCAGCAAGAGAGCTCAAGAACTGCCCTTCAGCATTCCCACTGCCTGCATCTACCAACTGGGAGGTAACAGGATCTAGGAACCCGCAGTAACAGCCAGTAAAGGAGAGACAAAGAGGGCATCAAGACTTCCAAAGGCACCAAGTTCAGCTGAAGCTGAAGAGTTCCAGCTTCACACTTGAAGCCAGCCTTAAACTCTTAAGCTTTTACCAGCTCTTAAGATGAGCAAGTAATCAGACTGAAAGGCAAATTACAGGGTTTGCTCAAATAGTTTCTCTTAGCAGAAGGTTCGTCACTATCAAAACACCCACAATCAAACCAACCCAAACAAATAAACAAACAAAAAACCACCATGAAAATCACTCCACAAACCAGCATCTCTTCTGAAACCCTTAAAGAGATTACTTCATTGTGGGGAAAAATATATTTTCTCCTAGGCAGAAGTTCACTGAGACTTGCATACCACAGGAATTCGGAATTCTGATTTTGCTTTGTGAGTCAAGATGATGGTTTACAAAGGTTGCCTGAACACAGAAAAACTTAAAAACTGGCACTGTGTGACAAACATCCAGCATGGCAAGCATAACAGCTAAGAAAAAATTAATACTTACTTGTATCGCATCTTCAATAAATACTATGGCTTGGTTTATATAAAGGTCATTATCAGCTCCAGCACCTATGAAGTTAAAAAGAAATAAGAATCACTTGCTGTATTTTGGATAAATGAACTTTGGATAAAACAGCTTATCAGTTAACAGAAGGTGCACAATCACGGTTCTCATGACAAAAGGCACTGTACACACACAAAAAAAGAGAGTTCCTGCCACATTTGCTCTGTCAGCAGCACTGTGCATTACATTAAATAATATCAAACAGATAATGCATCTTTCTGTGCTTTGTTAAAATGTTCTCTTTTAGGTTTAAGTAGCCAGATTACACTGGTAGTTAAGTAACACAAAACTACACACAGACAAGTCTTAACGGGCAAAATAATGGAGATTTAAATTATTCTGTGACACAGTGTACAGTCAAGTGAAGCCAGAAAAATCAGGCACTACTATTATAGGAATTTTTACTTCTGTTTAATAAAGATACTGCAGTTTAAAATTATCTTGTTCCTCCAAAACCAACAGGAATCTCCAGTCATATGAGAACTAAACTAAGTGCTTTTTTAATTTGTTCTGAGAGTTACTATTACCATACCAAACAGATCAGAGCTCAAGACACAGCAAGGGGTGAAAGAACACAAATTGAAATAAAATACCACTAAATTAGTTACTATGCCACTTTTCAAAACCCGTTATTAAGAAGTCTGTGTGAAGACAGACACATAAAAAATAAAGGGCAGCCACTTGTGCTTACTTGAAGACCTTTCAGGAACTAACCTGGCAATTAAGCCAAAAAGAGAAACAAAGGCAGTTAAGGTCAAAATAAGGAAGAAAAAAAAAAGAGAGATACGAAAAGAGATAAAAATCTGAAGGGGACTCAAGATATGAAAAATATATGCTACTGTAACCTTCCCACAGAGAGGAAGAGTCCCAAGGAGCACTTCATATCATCTCCTCCGAGGAGACAGCAATCACAACCCGGGATACAACAGGAAGGAGTCCATGCCAGCAATAGCACAATGCTCTCCTCCAGACACCAAGCAATGCCAGAAACACCACTGATCAGAATCACAGACAATCTTATGTTCCACGTGATTCAGTAGCATCAATTTCCTACAAAGACTGCAAACAGTTTTTAAATGTCACCCTTAATCTGAGCATCAGCAACAACAGTTTTGTACTGATCCTGATACGAGCCATGGCACAAGAAGGAGCATAAACAGGACACAAGCCAGGCTCATGCAGTAAAGGCATTATTTTTTTCATGACATCTCACACTAGTGGGATAAAAATAAAAGTTGCTTAAAGGAACTATTAGTTAAAAGGACTGCAAGGACAGCGAAAGCTTTAGGTACTTGAAGCACACAGCAAGCCACTGGTGTTGATGCCAAGGATTTTGGAAGGGCAGAATCTAAGCGACTGTTCACAGTATAAAAATAAAACAGGGAAATTAGCCAAAAAAGTTTGCTTTAGCAATTTCTCCATGCATTCTACCATGGATATCCAATTTATTCTGCAAATCTTAGTCACAGCAAGTGACACTTAGTCACAAGCGATGATTAAAGCACTGCTCGGTTTGGGCACACAGGATCCATCCGAGATCCCGCTGCACTTCTGGCACTGCACAAAAGAGCAACAAAAAGCGAAGGTTCCCTTAGGTGATGCGATACCCTGAAAAGAGAGAACCTGAGGTCTCCAAGGATTCCATCCTGGGGGAATTGATATGTCAGACCTACAACAGTCGCCAGGTTCGAGAAAAACTTGTCAGCACTTCAGAGAAAAACCCTAAAATTACATAAGGAACTAAGGAAGCCTCGGGGCTGCAGCAGCAGTGCAAGGCTCGCACCTGAGCCCAGCGATAGCGGCTCCCTCAGAGCCGTCCCCGCCGGAGCTGCCGGGAGCAGCCCGGGCAGGGCGGCCGAGCCCCTCGGCAGCCCGGGGGGCTTCCT